>PVJN01007272.1:0-70716 GCA_004026805.1 Lasiurus borealis | reverse complement strand
CGTCCTTCCATCCTTCAGCCCTTCCGTCCTGTGGCGTTGTGTAGCATCTCGCTCTGCACTGTAAAACTTCTGTTCCTATGGCCTGGCATCTCTGGTTATGGGATGGGGAGGGCCAGTGAAAAGAAGGGGAAATAGTTAAACAACAATCTTAACTAGCTTAAGAGCCATCCTAAGACTGAAACTGGCAACCTGAAAATGACATTGCCCTATAGGAGGCGTATGCAGCTAGGTTGGGGCCGTCTGAGCTACTCCTCACGCAACAATCCAGAGTCAAATCCCTCCCTCCGTGGCTCGGGGTCCTGTTGAACCGTCCGAGCTCATGTCTTAATTCCACTGCCATCATTATCCAGTCCTTTGCCGCTCCCAGAAGCCCTGCTAGGAGATGCCAGGATTGCTGGCCACAGAGTGTTGGCTGACCAAAAGTACACTGGAATTCTCCAGCGAGGAGCCCCTCCAGGGAGAAGGGGAGTGGGGCTGAGCTCGGGAAAGGGGCAGAAAGGGACGTGCAGCACACACCCCTGTTACAAATACAGCAGGTGATAGGCTTTGCTGAGGCCGAGTTTGTGGGAGGTGGGTCTTGGGGAGGGGAGGAGTAACTAAGCACAGGTCCGTGGTCCTGTCCCGATGCAGTTCAGAAGCTGAAGGCAGGGGAGGAAACCCCCAGTCTTCTCCCCTCTGCCCTCTTTCCCCTGCCCTCCCTCCCCACCTCCTTCTGTGTAGCAGGAGGAATTTCCGGAAAGGAAGGGTCTGAATGTGCTGGCCAGCAGCATTTCCCTGGAGGTTCTTTTCCCTCACAAAAGCCCCTGCGGATCACTTCCCCAGGGATTTCTGAGCAGTATTTATATTTTTCCGGAAAGAAACGGGGTGGCTCCAAATTCTATTATTCCAAGTGCTTTTGACCCAAGACCCATTTGGGTTTCCACTCATGTGCTCTCATTCTCACCATACACTGGTCCCACTCAGGAAGATCAGGGAAAGCAATTAGAAGCTGAGGGCAAGTCACAGCCGCTCCTCCACCTTTCCTGGCGAGTGCCGGGCCTCAGCCCGCACCCCACCGTGGCCTGCTCTCTCAGCTCCTGCTGAGGGCCCGCGGTCCACAGGAGCTGAATGCCTTCAGTGGGAAAGGCACTGTTTTAAACTGTGAAATACGACCTGCATATACACAAGTGGCTGAAAAGATAGATATGCTTTAACAATCGCAAAACCAACACCCCACCTCCCTACCATCCTAGTCAAGAAAGAGAACATTGGCATTCCTGGGAAACTCTGCTGCTTGTTCTATTCTTTTGTTTGTTTTACTTTTTTTTTTAAGGCCTAGGGTTTCGATAAAATTAATGGGTCTGGGTTTCTCCATTATTTTCAGTGGAGAAGACAAGCTATTCATAGGAATGTGGGCGGGATGAAGGAGTGTGCGCTCTGGGACTCGGGGAGGTTCCCATGGCAAGAGTGTGGCTCTATTGGCCTGGCTGCACCTTGAGGCTCCTGGTTCCACCTTAGAAGTGAGGTGCTGAAGTGTGGAGATCCTTGCAATCTCAGGTGGGAGCTGGGCCCTTGGGGGAGGCAGGCTTGAGGTAGACCTAAGAGCAAAGTCATGGAAGATCAGTTCTTTGGCAACAGGCACTGCCTCTGCCTCTAGGTGAGCTCCTAGCCAAACAGGATGGAGTACTTGCAAGAAAGTCATCCATCGAAGGACACATGAGTTTCAAGGTGCTTCAAGCATCATATAATGGAATCAGAAGCACATGGGGTTAATTGGAAAAGATGTTCTGGGGGAGGTGGACATAGAACAAGATATTAAAGTGAGGGTGGAATATTAAGTATGAAACAAGAAGATAGGGGCTTTCCAAATGGTGAGTGAAGTGGCAGATGCCAGGTCCCTTTAGGGACAGCATCCTTTGGGGCTGCAATGGCACTTGTTTTCCCAGCCTGTAAATAGACAGGGCCAGTGGAGGATGCTGAAGAATGGTGAGGTCACCTGTTTGTTTGTTTTGTTTTTTTGTTAATCCTCACTTGCGGATATTTTTCCATTGGTTTTTTTAAGAGAGAGTGGAAGGGAGGGGAGAGACACAGAGAGAGAAACATGGATGTGAAAGAGACACAGGGATTGGTTGCCTGAGGCACATGCACAGGCAGGGGCTGGGGATTGAGCCTGCAACTGAGGTCCATGCCCTGGACTGGAATCCAACTTGGGTCCTTTCAGTCTGCAGATCTGCAGTCTGCTGCTCTACCCACAGAAACAAACTGGGGCGAGATCACCTGTTTTCATCCCACCTGCACTTAATGTGAGGAGCCTGGGATTGCCCCACTCCCATCCTCTCTGTCTTCAGTAATTTTCAGAGCATCCCTGGAACTAGCGACTGATGGGAAAGCATGTGGAAAAATCAGCTCTCTGTTCTCCTACCACATGTGTTCTAGATCAATTCCCAGCTGCCTAGTTCTAGTGGGAACTGTCCTGCAGGCTCAGTATTTACAGAATGTCCTTTCAGTGCATCTACTTGTGTCTTAACTGCCAATCCCATTAGCAAGAATCCCTCCCTCAAGGAATGGAAACATCTGCTAGGATCTGAATTTGGGATTGAAGTTTGTTTAAAAAATGTGAGTGTTGGGGCTGGGGAAAAAACTCAGTGATGGTCTTGGAGGCCAACTTAAAACTCATCTCCACCTTCATGGCTCCCGTGAGAAATGGTACCTCCTTTTGACATCCTGATAGACTAGGAGGGTCCTTCTTAGAACGAGGGCTTGACTGGACAGGGTCCATCCACCTCAGCCAGCCAAATGCGTCAGCCTCTCTCCTTATGAAGAAGTTAGAGCAAAGCTGTTGAGGGATAGCAGGCATGTTTTGTGATTACGTGAGAAAGACAGCACTTGACTTTCCAAACCAAATGGTGAAAGGCTTCCTTATTTCAGCCAAGTTAACTGAGTGACACCCGCCCTGGAGAACAAAGCTGGCAGCAGGGACACGAGCCCCACAGAAGACACGAGTGGAGACAGTGAACACATCGGAGCTGCTGGGTCTGCCACGCCCTTCCACGCCAGCTTGCTCTTGCCAGTTACTCAAACAAGGTTTAAAATGCAGCAGGAGGGATCTGGGCCCGACTAAGCACTTTAAATCTTTGGAAAAGTAGTTGTCTAAGGATGACATGACCTTTTAAAGATACTAAGGAAATAAACATCATTAAGTAGCACTCACCACGTTTATGTTAAGGTCTCTGCCGGGTAATATTAGGGATACTAAGATTTAGATGGTAAAGGTCCTGTCCTCCATTCACTCATATTCTCATTGTGAATTTCGTCCAAAAGTCGGGGAAAAGTTTGGGTGACATTTGAGAGAGCGGGGGAAGCCATATCATGCGGCTGTACACGATTCATTGCAGATAATGTGCTCCCTAGATTCCAGAGTCCAGAGTTCAGAGCAGGGGTGGAGGGTGGTGAGCTCACTGCAGATGGTGTAGTCAGAGAGGGCTTTATGGAGGGGGAGGCACGGAGAGGGCACACCATGCAGGTAATTTGAATCACAATTTTCTGTGCTGGTGGATGTAGAGTCTGTTCTGCCTAATGACCCGGTGGGTGAGGTCACTGTCCCACCTTGCGTTGGCTCTAGACAGAACTTTGTAAGCCTCCAAGGAAACGAATAAAATTGGGAATGGGGAAGTCATTTGCTCGAGTTGAGATCTGTTTTCTAATGCCAGCTGTGATGCTGGAGAAGAAATTACTCAAAAATATCTTTCATCACTGTGCTTCTAATAGAAACCCCAAACAGGCCTGTTCACTCTTCCTTGTGGTCCTAGGTACCAAACTTGGGGTGCCACCTCCCATCCCCCTCTAGTCCCAGGGTCCCCACCCAAAGCTTCTGAAGAACAGTTGGAGACTTCTGCAATTCACTTTACATCCCAGAGAGTAGAACTCTGTGGGTTTTTCCAACGATTAGCTCTCTAATGCTGGCCCCGTTTCCATAGAGACCCTATAAATAGAGAAACGTTGGCGACTTAGGCTCACCAAGGCTCACAGTGACCCAGTCACCCCCCTGAACCCTCACAGCCAAACCTTCGTGGGGGACAGAGGGAGTTTCAAACCCAAGTGTGAGGAAGGGACATGCAGTCGGCTGCCAGGTGGGATCTGTGAGCTGTAGGTTAGTGTGACTTCTCAAGATGCTTTCAGTTTTTCTGGGAGATGTTAGGAACGCAGGAACCCGTGGGCATTAGAAGTCACTTTGGCTATTTTTCATCAGATGGTGGCAGGGACTCTGTACCTCGAAGCATTTTACTCTTGGCCTCTTGCAGCTGTGTTTGCAGATTTTGGAGCAAACTTCCTCTTTGGGAGACCCACACCCAGGCAGGAAAACACATGAAGCCTAGCTGTTCAGAGACCACAGGCGTCTCAGGAAGGATCTTTCAGAAGCCATCTAGTTCACCCTTTCTTCCGGAGAGGACGATGTCACTAAAGAAGATAGGGCCCTTCCTGCCCTTAGAGAAAGTCCCAGGGAAGGAGGCAGCACCCTCCCCTCGTTATCTCCCCTGCATAGGCAGCTGACTCGGAAGCTCTTTCTGCTCACTTCCAGCCTCTGGGCTGTTTGGGGTAGCTCTTGCTTTTTCTTGTGAATCAGGAAGCCTCTGTTTGTGCCCATCTCTGAGTCTGAAACATCTCAGCTATTTTCCTACTACCTGGCTTCATTTGGCCACCAAAACTGGTTTCTGGCAGCTGGGGAAAAGCAAAAGTCAGTGTGGAAAAGCAAGTGACATTTAGTAGCTGGAACCTGTTAGTCAGAGCAGGTGGTGCTTTCTGCTGCGTTGGTGGCTAAGTTCCCTCCAGCTAGTCACCATGGTTTTCCTGGTTTCCAAAACTTAAGACTGGTTCTGTGGATGTGCTGAGTGGTGAGTGGTTTTTAACACACCATATTATATCAAAACTCATTACCCACCTCCTCCCTGGCACCCACGTGCAGAAGCAGTCCGGCCCGCCACCCTGCTTTCTTACCTTGTACCTTGTGAGGAGAAGCCCTTGTGTTTGGAGCCCACTTGCCCCCCACTATCCTTTGACTTTTTTGTTCCCTTCCTTCGTGCCTACCACAGGCTTGAGCAGACTCCTCCATGCTGCTGGGCCAGAGGTCCTGCGTCCCTTCACCTGTTACACAGGTGGGGAGGTGTGACACGAAGCCACAGCGTTGAGGGTCTTGCCCAAGTCCTACATGTGACATGGGGAGAGTTACCACTCAGTTCAGGGGGCCGTGCGCCTCCTGGTCCAGGAGCTTGTTTTGTTTTGAACCTGCCTTTGATACTGTCCCAGGATACAGATAGCTACCGTGTGCACTCCAGGGTTGGGGTCATTGTGTGAGCAGCGGAGGTCCATCAGAAGCTGGGGCTTTGTCTGTGTGATTTGGATGGGCCACTTAACGGTGCTGGCCTCAGTTTCTTCCCCTGCTGCTGTATCCGTCACCTCCTCCTTCCTGAGGGGTAGGCTGGCATCAGGCTGGAATGACAGCATAAATTGGCAAGCACTTTGAAAAATGCTGTTGTGTAATATTAAAACAAATAGACCCAGGATTTTAGGATGCACGGCCATGTGCCAGGCAGCGTTGGCTGCTGTCCATGGCACCTCCGCCCATTTCCTGGAGCTGAGGGGAGGAAATGCCGCCGGCTCCGGGACCTCTGGGGAGGCCTTTTGAAGGGACTGTTTCTTGCCTGAGTGGATATGGGAGGTTGGCCTCATTGTTGGAGAAGCTAGGTTAGGAGTGGCGGAGAGGAGAAAGACCTGGAATAGAATGCTAGAAAGACAGTGTTTAATATGTAATGTGACCATTTGGCAGAAGCAGCTGGAGAAATGCCAGAGCCAGCTGGCCCATCCATGGCACTGGAGGGAGGACTGGTATCAGCTTGGGCATAAGGAGGAGGGAGGTGTCCTGGCTCATGCCCGGTCTGGCGATGGCGAATCTGGCTCTTTCTAGCCTTTAGCTGACTGTGCTCCCCAGTCCAGGCTGCCTTGGATGAGTTGGTTCTACCCAGAGTGGAGTCAGGTGTTCCTGCCTCGTCGGGCCCTGAGGGATGGGGACTCCCATGGGAAACCTGGCACTGTGTAGCTGCACTCAGGGGCAGTCCCAGAGTTAAATTCTTGAGAAGGAATGGTGGTAGCTTTAATTTACTCATCTGAAAATGGAAATGTCACTGCTGTCACTGTTGTTAGTTTCTGGGAAAATCAGGTGAGATAATGCAGGAGAAAAGCACATTGAGACCAAAAGGTTAGTTTACAGTGAGTTCTGATGATGTAACTTATCTGGTCGAGGCAAGGGCCCCGCCCACTTGGAGGATTGCAGTGAGACTCAAGGAGGTGAAAATGAAAATGCTAGCCTTTTACACAGCTCCGTGGTAGTGTGGCCATGGACATGAAGGTACAGTGGTCTACACGAACAACGCGGGGGATAGAGTAACGTCGGCGCGGGGCAGCTAATGCAGATCTACAGGCAGCGTCTTTTGGTTTCTGCATGGTCTAAGTTTTCTGCTCTGGAAGTTTGTGTCTAGAAAAAAAGAAAATCCAGAAAGTGTAATTCTTTGGAATGTTTTTAAAATGACGGAGGCTGCTGGATGCAATTAAGGGCTGTTCCTCCAGATGTGGCTCATGAGGCCCCAAATGGCTGGGTTCAGAGTTCCCGCTCAGGAGTTACAGACTGTGGGTTCTCACCTGGTCCTCCCAGTCCCGGCCCTCCTCCCACGGGGTCCGGAGCCCTGCTGAGGGCTCATGGCCACATAAACCAGCCCCCTAACAGAAGCAGCTGTCTGGGATTACCGCATACGTTGTCTCGCCTGGCCCGGCGGGCCAGCTGCCTGCCTCTCTGAGCAGCCCTGTCTGGGAGCAGGTGGGGAATCTCAGCAGCAGAGCTGCAAGAGCAGGCTGAGGCCAGGGCCGCACTGGGCCCCAGGGCCTTGTGGGTTTGTTCCAGTCGGAGGGGAAAGGCACTCATTGGGACAGCGGGTTTTGATACATGTGCTAAAGAAGTGGCCACATTACTGACTGCACTAAAGGTTTGTCCGTAGAAGTTTATTTATTATTGATTTTAGAGAAGAAGGGAGAAGGACATGGGTAGAGAGATAGAAACATCAATGATGAGAGAGAATCACAGATTGGCTGCCTCCCGCATGCCCCCCACGGGGTATTGAATCTGCAACCCCAAGCATATGCCCTGACCAGGTATCGAACTGTGATCTCCTGGTTCATAGGTCAATGCTCAACCACTGAGCCACACCGACCGGACATATTAATTTTATTTTTTTTACGTTTACCAGTTTAATTATAAGGGACACAGAGGAACAGCCAGAGGAAGAGGTACATAGAGTGAGGTCTGGAGGGGTCCCAAGTGTGGGAGTTTCTGTCCTGAAGGAATTGGGGTGTGTCCCACCCTCCTGGCATGTGGATGTACTCACTGCCCTGGAATCTCCAGTGAAATTTATTTTATTGTCCACAATACCAGGAATGAGATTGGCTCCAAGTAACAGAAAATCATACTCGTGTTGTATAGACAAAGCTAGGTTTACTTACTTCATGCAGCAAGAATCCCAGGATAGGCACTCACAACTGGTTTGGTGGTTCCGTAGGGCCCTCAAGTTCTCAGGGTCCACTGTGTGCAAATGGACCTTCATATCACGCTTGTCACCTAGTGGCAAGATGGCTGCTGCATCTCCAGGCATTACCTCCACATTCTAGTCAGGAAGAAGTAGGAAGTCAGGGAAGCAAGTCTTTCTAGAGAGTCTCACCTTGTTGTTGTTTTTTTTGTGTGTTTTTTTTTTTTTTTTTTGGCTAAAACTGTATCATGTGGTGACTCTTAGCTGCAAGGGAATCTGATAAAGCGAGAATTTTTAGCAGGGTGCATGAAGGCTATGCAGTTTGGTTGTTAAGAAAGAAAGGGGGAAAGATATTGAGTGTGCAGTTAGCAGTGTCTGCTACAACAGCATAGCCTGATTGTATGACTCTGATTTTCCCAGAGTGTCACAATGAGGCCTCTTTGGAAATGAATGCCTGCTGGTCTCGAGGAGCCCATGCAGCTTGAAGGAGGACCTACCTTAGAGTGAGGAAGGGGCAGGAGCACGGGGGAGAATCATACCAGAGGGCAACCACCTCAGGGCTGCCTGTGTGTGCCCCTGTGCCCCAGACTACCCACGAGGATCTCGTGCCCAGTCGCCCTGACCCCACGTGTAGATTGGGAATGTCCTGTGGGAGCCATGGAGGAGCGTTTCTTTGGGATGAAAGGAGTAGGTCTGGGTTGCCACCTTTCTGCAAGGTGTGATCTGTAGGTGTGACGGGCCCTTTATAGGGCCTTCCAGATTCGGGCAGCTGTAGTGGCTACACTGATCTCTACCAGCTGGGCATTCGGGAGCTTCCCACTCACCAGGGCCCTTTGTCTCTCCCTCGCAGAAAATCCAGCAGCTCTCGGAGGGCTCCATGTTCAGCCACGGCCTGAAGCACCTGTTCCACAGCCGCCGCCGGTCACGAGAGAGGGAGCACCAGACGTCTCAGGATTGCCAGCAGCAGCAGCAGCAGGGCGTGTCTGACCATGACTCCCCGGATGAGAAGGAGCGTTCCCCCGAGATGCATCGGGTCTCCTATGCTATGTCCCTGCACGACCTGCCCGCCCGGCCCACCGCCTTCAACCGTGTGCTCCAGCAGATCCGCTCCCGGCCCTCCATCAAGCGGGGTGCCAGCTTGCACAGCAGCAGCGGGGCCAGCAGCGGGGGCAGCAGCCGGCGTACCAAGAGCAGCTCCCTGGAGCCCCAGCGTGGCAGCCCCCACCTGCTGCGCAAGGCCCCCCAGGACAGCAGCCTGGCCGCCATCCTGCACCAGCACCAGTGCCGGCCCCGTTCCTCCTCCACCACTGACACGGCCTTGCTGCTGGCGGATGGCAGCAATGTGTACCTCTTGGCCGAGGAGGCCGAGGGCATCGGGGACAAGGTAAGGTGGGACAAGGTGAGGGCTTTCAGGTCGGGGGGCTACTCAGAGGCAAGTGCTGTTTCTGGGTGCAGGGGGTGGTTCTGCACCTGGGGGCTGAGCTGAGGGCCCTGCATAGTGGGTTTGGACCCCTGTTGCCTGCGGATCTGTCTGCCTGTTTGAAGGAGGCAGAGGTAGACTAAGCCAAAGCCAGAGATGATCCCAGAGGCTCAGGCTAATATTAATTTTGGTTTGTTTTCTTCAGACATGCTATTGAGAGGAATTGCATGCAGTGGTTAAGAGCACAACCCTGGTTCTGCCACTTATCAGCTCCATCAGTCACTTAACCTCTTTACACATCAGTCTCCCCAGTTGAAATGGATATAATAATAGAGTTGCTATGGGAGAAAATGGGTTCCTATGAGTAAAATACTTGGAATGGAGCCTGATACAGTAGCGTTTTTATTATTATTAGCAACCAAAGAAGATGGGGCGGGATCCTGAAGTGCTATTCAGTAAGGAGACAATCTAGTTTGGTACTTCCTGAATGTATTTATGTAACAAGTATTTATCGAATACTTGTTCTGTGCTCTGAGAATGAGCAAGCCAGAGGTGTGTCCTCAGGGAGCTCACTGAGTAGAGAGGAGACAGCTAGGCGAGGGGAGCGATGGGGTGATGAGGCTGTTATAGAGGCCGTAGGAGCTTCAGGAGAGGGAGGCTGGAGGGGAAGGGGGAGTTGGCAGAGACCTTCTGGAGGAAGCCATTGAGCTAATCAATCTTGAAGAAGGAATATAATTTAGGCAGCAAGGAACTGAGTGGAGGGGACCAGAGAGGGAAAGCGTAGTGTGTACAAAAGCAATTTAGCTGGTGCCAGGGGCTCCTAGGGGCTCATTGTGGTTGGAGAGTCCAGCAATTTGGGGGACTGACAGGTAGACTGAGGCCAGTGAGACATGGAAAGGAAACAGTCAGAAGACACTTGGCATTAGAATCAATGGTACAAGTTGAGAAGTGGATTGGAAGATGAAGAAGGGAGGGAGGAGAGGGTGGTTCTAGGGTGTAGGGAAGGGGCTTTCTCTAGATAGGAAACACGGGCAGAAGGAGCATGTTTGGGAGAAAATGGATAAATTTAGTTTTGCTGTTGTCTAACTACAGAGTACCAACCGGCAGCCAGGCCATGGGGCAAGGTCTGGCTGGGTGTAGTGCCCTGGAAGTCGGCACTGAGCTTGAGGTCCTGGGTGTGGAAGAGACTCCGGAAGGGCCTGTGTTGAGTGAGAAGGAGACCAAGGGCGGATCTGACATAGAGGGACGGGCAGCCAGGTATGAGGAGTAAGCCTGGAGAGAGGAGGCCAAAGTCAGAGGAGAGACATTTGAAGGAGGAGGAAGTAGTCCGCAGAGGGAAGTGTGGCGGGGGTGCAGGTCAGATCTGGGTTTGGAAATGTAAGTATCAAGGTGGTGCTTTGGGGGTCACTGGTAACCAGCAAGAAACCAGTTTCAGGGCATTGAGGGAGATGGTGGAAGGGGTGGCAGCACGTGTAGCTAGTCTGGGGAGGAGAAAGGCCAGTGATATGGAGTTGAGAAAATTTTATTTTGAGTGGTTTTTCTTTTCTTCCTTTCTTTCTTCCTTCCTTCCTTCTTTCCTTCCTTCCTCTCTCTCTCTCTCTCTCTCTCTCTCTCTCTCTCTCTCTCTCTCTCTCTCTCTCTCCCCCTTTCTTTCTTTCTTTCTTTCTTTCTTTCTTTCTTTCTTTCTTTCTTTCTTCCTTTCTTTCTTTCTTTCTAAGATGGTCAGGGAGGATTGCAGATCACATAGGGCCCATTAGGCCAGGAGAAAGGCTTTTGACTTTTTTTTCTCAAGTGAGATGGAAAATCATTAGAAGGTTTTCATACAGATGAGTGATACCTTTCAAGAAGTTCACTTTGGCTGCTAGGTAGAAAATGTGCTGGGATCCAGGGCATGAGCATGGAGCCAAGCTAGAAAGTACTGGAATCCTCTAGCAGGAAGGTATGGCTTACAGCAGGATGGGGGTGCTGGAGGTAAGGAAAAGTGGTGGGCTCTGGATTTGCTTCAGAGATCAAGCTATAGCCATCTCTGACAAATGTGGGGCAAGACAGGGAGAAAGCAAAGATGGCTTGCATGGTTTTGGCCTGGCAGCTGGAAAGAAGAAATTGCCCTTAACTGAGTTGGGGGAAAGCAGCAAGTGGAACAGATATTTGGCAAGGGCTGTGGGGGTAGAAACGGAGCAGGTTTTAGACATGCTACATTTGAGATGGTTATTAAACACCCACAAGAAAATGCTAAGCAATCAGACGAATAAATCTGGAGTCTCAGGGAGAGAGCCAGGCTGGAGGCATGCACTGGGGAGTTGTCAGTGTATAGGCAGTATTTAAGACGGTGGCACTGGACCATTTGCAAGCAAAGTTCAACTGCGAAGAAGTCTGTTCCGAGAGTGAGATCGGGATGTTTCTTCAGAAGGGTAGCGTGGCCTTGTGGGGGAGGCTCTGAGAGGCCCAGCACACCGGCAGCCCTCCCTGTGCAGCAGCCAGGCCCATCTCTCACTGCTGAGTCAGCGAATACATTTTAAAAATCAAATTAGACCAGTCCTGTTAAGTGAAGGTTTCTGGTGCCACAGTGACCAGACTTTAACAAGAGAGGGCCTGGACCGTGTAGTCTCTGCCCCGGGGCAGATGGACCGCGTGGGCGGTGGGCCCCGTGGGAAGCTGGGAAGGGTGTAGATGTTTGCTGACTGGGAGCACGGGCTGGGGAGCTCCTCCCCGGGGTTTTCCATGTGGCTCGTAGTTGGCCTTCACAGTGCCCTGGGGGTTCTCTTCTTGCTGCCAGCAGAGGCCAGGCCCAGAGACTCTTGTGTGAGCTGACTGGGGGATGGCTCCTGGGGTCCGGGTAGTGAAGGGGGAAATGGTTGTTCCTGTGATTGTTTTCTATCCTTATTGGAAGCTTTCAGCTTTCCAAAGCTTTGTCACGTGCACTGCCTGGTTAATCTTAATCGCATCCCTGTGAAGCAGGCATTATGACCTCCATGTTACAGCTGGATAGACTGATGTTTGCAGGAGGAATCCAGGGGCTGCTGGTCTGAGGGTACCGAGCTAGTTCATGGCAGGGAGGAGACTAGATCCGATGTTTCTAACCTGCCCACAAGATCACATAGAGACAGTTTTTATGCAAGATCTCCCGTGAGCAGGTTTGCCTCGGCCCAGGGAAGGTGACTCCATCTCCTTGTTGACCTTTCCCTTAGTTACAGAGCTTCCTAACCTGGAGCTGTCCCTCCACGGACAGGTGGGGCCTAGAGGGTCCTTCCAGGTCAGTGAGGGAGCCCTGCTCTGTCAGCTGACTTCCCCAGACCCAGAGGCCATTGGTTGGTGTGAGAAGCTGTGGTGGTTCCCCCCTGGTCTCTGGCATGAATAGAAGGTATTCTTCTCTCTCGAGTAAACACAGCCCCACATGCTCTCTGCAAGCTCCCTGGTGATTACTAGCATCTATTTTTAATTCATAAGCCTCCCTCAATACAACACCCCTTGCCATTGTTTAGAAAGCACCAGCTGGCTTTCGGACCAGAGCCCTGACCAGAGTCCCCTCGGGGTTGAGTTATCAAAACACCCTGGAGCCGAAGCCGGTTTGGCTCAATGGATAGAGCGTCGGCCTGGGGACTGGGCGGTCCCAGGTTCGATTCCGGTTGGGGGCACGTGTCTTGGTTGCAGGCACATCCCCAGTGGGAGGCGTGCAAGAGGCGGCTGATCGATGCCTCTCTCATCGATGTTTCTGGCTCTCTGTCCCTCTCCCTTCCTCTCTGTAAAGAAATCAATAAAATATATTAAAAAAACAACAACACCCTGGAGGCAGCTGAAGTTCCTGGGCTGCCCTAGAGAGGCTCATCCCACCCCATCCTGAGAAAGAAGGGGACCTGGAGCCCTGAGGAGACAGGATGGAGCCCCCAGGCCCAGCCGCAGTTCTGCCTTGGTAATATGGTCTGGCTGTCATTTGTTCCCTTCAAACCCCGTTAGGTGTCTTTGAGGTTGTGCCTTAAATAAGTCCCTTTAAAACAACAAAAAAGTTGTCCTCGCAGCCTCACCATTCTGCTTTCTATTATTTGTGTGACACCGAGCAAGGTAACTACTCTGTCTCATATCTGTAAAGTGGAGAAGCATTGTCAGCATTCGCTGGTACACTGGGGCATTGGCGGGCGAATAGAGATGGCAGGTGACACGACTTCCGGGTCCCCATCAGTGTGTGGCCTGCTCCTGGGAACCCGGGGCTGCAGCAGGAGCCACTGGTCATAGGTGCAGCGATATGGGCTGGTTCCTCAGTGGATGAGTTCCTACCCTCTGTTTTAATTTGTTCTCTGCTGAGCAGCAGTTTCTAGAAAATGAGTACGCAGGAAAATTGAGTAACCCTTTCGTCCTGCCTTCATTACCTGGGAGTGGACTGGCAGGAGTCAGCAGTCTGTATCCCTTTTCTCCTATTCCTTCCCTGTCTGGATTGTTCTTTGCTTCCCTTTCAGCCTGTTTAAAACCTCTCCCCTGCCCTGGGCGGCGTTGCTAAGTGGACAGAGCATCGGCCTGTGCATCAAAGGTCCTGGGTTCAAGTGCCAGTTCAGGGCACACACCTGGGTTGCATGTTTGCTCCCTGTCCCTAGTCGGGTGTGTGCAGGAGGCAGTCGATGGATGTGTCTCTCACATCGATGTTTCTCTTTTTCCTTCCCTTCCTCTCTCCCTTCCTCACTCCCTCCCACTCTCTCTAAAAAGGAATGGAAAAAATATCCTCAGGTGAGGATTAAAACAAATTAAAAAACACACAAACCTCTCCCCAGCTGTCACCACATTCTGGCTGTGCATGGTGTCCACAGCGGAGGCTCTGTGGAGAGGGCTAGCGCAGGAGTGTGGCTTTACAGGTAGCTCTGCCCAGTCGCCCCTGACCTTGCTCTGCTTGCCCTTTTCCCTCTGTGCGGTGTGCTCCGTCCCCTCTGAGCACAGGGAGCAGCATGGGGGGTGGGGAGCTGGGAGCTCACAGAGGATGTCTGGGCAGCTTTCAGAGGCCAGCAAGGCGGGCCCAGTGGCAGGAGGACTTTTACTGACAGGCCAGCTTGCTGCCCCCAGCTTGGAGGGCAGGCAGGGTGAGGAGAAGACCAGGTGTTGAGTAGTGAGGAGGTGAAGATGATGTCATGACTAGACAGTTCCCTGTGCCGGTAGAGGTGTTATCTCCAGGCCCCAGCCGGGGAAACCAGTGGCTCATCAACTAAAGCAGGGCAGGCTCTGGACACTCCCCCACCAGATTCATCAGCAGCAGGACTTCCTCTCCACCCTGGCGTAAATAAGCACCCCTCTGTGCTCCGGGGGATGGGGGTGAGGGGCCGCCCTTTGCCCGAAGCTCTTGCTAAGAAGACAGAGCTTGGCAGGCACAAGGCTCTGGTTTATTTATGTCTGGGAGCCTGCTGGTTCAAGGTGGGTGGGGTCGGCTCTGCTGAGAGAGGTTTCCAAACATGTCCCCTCGGCAGCTGGGGAGGCCAGGCCATTCATCGGTGCGGCCTGCTGATGTGTCTGAACTTGGAGGCCAACTCCCATGCCCCATGCCCACAGGGGTCCCTCAGCCTGTCTGCTTGATGCATGCGCCTTTGGAGCCTGTGGCGCTGCTCCCGGTCATAATCGTCATAATCGCTCGGGTACCTGCTTGAGTCTGTGCCAATTGCTGGGGAGGACAGCTGCTGACTCTCTTCCCTCCTCCACACTTCATCCTATCTTCCCCTCTCTCTCCACTCTGCCTGGAGAGGCTCCGTAGGCAGAGCAGGGCCAGAGGCAGGCAGCCAGCCCCGTGGCCTCAGAGGAGCCTCTGAGGCTAAGGCAGGCAGCTCTGTGATTTGCCACAAACACTTGCTTCCAGTCCCAGTGATTAAAAGCCCATATTCCCAGGGGCCTCCAGGCCCCACCACAGCAGTCTGTCTTATGGTACCTGGCAAGCCAAGTAGTGCACAGCACAGGGAATAATCAATAGTGTCGTCATAACTCTGCATGGTGGCAGATGGTCACACTTACTGTGGGGGTCACTTTGTAAGTTACAGAAATGTTGCATCACTGTTATGCACCTGAAACTAATATAATATTGTATGTCAGTTGCACTGTCATTTTTAAGAAAGCTCTTTCTTTAATCTGATTTGAATTCCGGTTTCAGTGGAGGCCCCTTTCTTTTTAGGGTCTTGTCCAATCAGGAGAGGGGCCAAACATGAGGACTCTGCCCCTTACCTAAAGCTCTGGCACCAGAGGGCATGGGCAGCAGCTTCCTCTCGGCGTTTAGAAGGGATCGTGGTGCTCAGGCAGTGTCCCCTCAGGCACCTGCCTCTAGAATTAGCCTTTATTCATCCTTTCCCCTCTAATATCCATGACTTTCTTTCTAGATAGAAAGTTCCCAGCGCTCCCCAGATTAGCTCTGACCTCTGAGAGTACAGAGTCCCCGGGTGCAGTTAGGTAACATCCCATCACCTTGCTGAGACCTGATGTCATGCGCTTGCCACCTGACGGCTGAGATGATGCCAGTCCAGACGCAGATGGGCGACACTAGTCAGGCCCCCAGCCTGCTCCCTCAGAGTCATCGGCCTCAGCCGGGGCCTCGGCACCCTCGGACATGCATGCCCCAGCCCTGCCAAGGGAAGTCGCCCTGCAGGGTCTGGTGTCAGCCCCCATGCCAGCGCGATAACAGTCGGCAGCAAGAGGAGCCCCGTCATCTGGTTCCAGACAGCGAGGAGCCGGCGCTGGTGATGTGGGCATAAGGCATGGGAGCTGGCACAGGTCTCCCAGACACTGGGCACATTCCTCCCTGATCCAGCACATCCCTGAGATGTGAAACGTGACCCTCGTCCCTTCTGGTGCCAGATGAGGCAATGGAAATACAGTATCATGAACCTGATCCCTGCCTCTGCCTCTTCTTGCTTTTCATAGGCACAGTTTGGGCTTTATTTGTACCCTCTGGGGCAGAGGGCACTGACATCGGAGCAGAGAGGAGTGCACACCACCTATTGCCTTCCTTCTGGGCTCTCGGGGGCTCCCTGGATTTGCAGGAGGGGGGCTGGAGGCAATGAGTAGCCTTCTCTTCTCTCTCTAGCAACAGGTGTTGGGGTGTTGCAAGCAGCTTGTCTGACTGTTCTTGGTGCCCCTAGCCCACTTCCCACCTCCTGCAGAGGCTGATCAGATGCCTCTGACTGCTTTGTCCTTTTTGACCTTCATCCAAGTCTGGATTTGGGGGATTCTCACTGCCTCCTTTTCCATCTCTCCAGATACCCCACCACTGGGACCCCAGAGCTAGGCCAGTATCCATAGCTAGTGAATAATTCAACATGCTCACAACAGCGAACTCGGATCCAAAGTGATACTGTGACCAGGAGGCCTCCTCGGGGTGGATGGAAAGGCGAACCCTGCCCTGGAAAGACGAGTGCTCTGTAATATTAACTTCATTATATAATGTTTCTTCCCTGACTGCAGAGGCAGCTCCACACCCAAATATTGCCGAGTCCCATGACTCCCCGGGGGCTCAGCGCCATCGTGGGCAAGCCTCTGGGACATGCCCGGCACGTCCCTCCACGCCTCCCGGGCAGCACGCCGCAGGTGCAGAGTGCTTTCGCCTTCTCTCCTCCTTCGGTCACTCACGTCGGCTCCTGGGAGGCTCAGCCTTTGAGGCAGCAGGACGGCCGAGACTTCTGTGTTTCAGTCCTCCGCTTTCTTTCGGTGGAAAGGAACCCTTTGAAATTATTCTTGGCAAATAGGTTGGAGTGGAGGGTGCTTTGTTTCCTAAAAATTGCCCCCAAATAGTGCTTTTCTCTGGATCACTTTCTCTTAGACCTGTCAAGGTCCCCTCCCCCAGGAAAATGCAGTGGTTGGGAAATGCGTGGCATCCTCCCTCTCTTTCCCTGCCTGGCACCAATTTTGATCTTTTAAAATGTGACCCAGGTGCGTGGTTCTGTCCACTGCCCCGCATCTGGCTCATGATTGTGCCCCAGGAGGACTCCGGAAACAGGAGTGTCTCTGGCATCAGACGGGCAAAGGACCAGTGGGTGGCAGAGATGGCCTCCTCCCTCCCTGGAAGCAGCTGAAAGGTGGCATGGGGTGTGCATGCGATGTCGCCCCATGACTTTCTGGGTTGTGGCCTTGCTGCCTGCTTCTTCAGCCCCTTCGGCCAGGCCTGCCCATGTGCTCCTGGGAAACACCTCTGCCCTGTTCATCCTGAAGAATATGAACTTCTATCTCATTTCCCGAGAGGGAGGTCAGGCTCCTTGCTCACTGGAGTTCCTGAGAAAACGCAATTTCCAGCTGCGGCTAAAAGTGAGTGTTAGCTGAGAGACCTCTGAATATTGACCATTTCCCAAGCCCCGAAGTCCAAGAGGTGAGCCTCAGAGGCCGGGGCCCTTCACAGCACAGTCCTAACAGACTTCACAGCTCCTCTGGAGCCTGGGATATATTTTTAAGACCTCACCTTGTATTCCGAGCTACTAAATTTAGCTGCTTTTCAGCGTTAGACTTTGCTCCTAAAAACTATGACTTCTCAGGTTCCCCATCTTTCAGAATGTGTGGTTCATGCTTTCTTTTTTTTCTCTCAAGACAAAAGAGTAAGTAGGAAGGTTTAAAAAGGAGGGGACTGAAGAATGATCACAAGGGCAAAGGGAGAGATAAGAAAAATTTAATATTTAGAGTATTTAAGAAAGAAGGGGTGTGGCGTGAAAACAGGATCGGGAAGGGAAAACTAAAAGAAGGGAGCCCAGTGAGAGAGCGGGCTGGGACCCGCCGGGCGTGCAGGGCGGAGAGCCTGCGAACAGGGCCTGGCTCCCATCCAGGGTCCCCTTCCAGGGTGCCAGGAGCCCGCCTGTCGCCCCTGGACTCAGGCTAACTTGCACAAGTGTCGAGAGTGAGGCCAGGCAACTGCCACCGCTCAGCTGCCTGGACCTGTGCATCCCCAGCGACTTGGCGAGGTGGGGCCTGCGTCTCTGCCAGGCCCTGGAGCAGATGGCAGGGCAGCCAGTGGACGGCCAGGACTTACCAGGAAGGATACGTAACGGCACCTACCCAGCTCTGTGGCGCCTGTGCTTTCAGAGCCTCCGGCGTTAGCACCCGCTGCAGCGCTTCCTGTGTCCTTCGGCCCTCTCAGCGGTGCTGCTCACGGCAGCCACTTGCCTGGCTTTTCTGTCCCAGGCAAAGTCTTCCAGGGCCTTCTCTACTGACGTGTGTGTGTGTGTGTGTGTATGCGTGCATGCACACATGTGTGTACATACACAGGTGATGAGGAAGCCTCAGCACCAGTCATCTATTCATTAAGACTTGTGACTTGTCATGCTCCCATTTTACCTTCACTGTAGCCTGGGAGTTAGAAAACCAAGACTGGGCTTCAGAAGAAGTGTCTAGGGCTCAGCTCACTACCTCTTCCCGTCTCCCCACGCCGATGCTCTGGTCTCGTTCCCTAAGGCCTCTTCCTTCAGGCAGCCGCTTTGTAGGTGCTGCTGCGTCCGCATGCAGTTGTAAAGAAGTGTGTCTGAGGCCACACAGCCTATGAGTGGCAGGGCGAGGACTGACAGCAGCCTCTGACTCTGTGCCACTGAGTCTCAGAGAGCACCAGGGACCGCCGTGCCTTCCTGCCGTACGCCCACTCTCAGCCAGGGCCTTCCCAGCCCCCCACTCTCTCGGAGCCCTCCCACTGTGGACACTGAGTATCAGAGCCTCTGGTGACTTGAACAAGGTCCCTTAGCCCAGCAGGAGGCCCAGACCCTCACCCAGAACAAGGACCCGAGATCCAGATCCTCACCGTCCATCCTTGTGCGCCTGCTTCCCACCACAGAGCAGGAGGCAGATTTGAGAACAGGCCTCACATGCAGACAGAAAAGGACTAGAGGAACGGGGATCTCTCCTGCGGGCTTGGCCAGCAGGCACTGCTGCTTCCTGTTTGCTGCTTTTCTCTTAGCAGACTTCACCCCTGAGCTTCACCCCTGAACTCCGCTGGCCCTTTCCTGAGGTTGTCACTGTGCTGATGGGTAGGTGTGTCTGGAGGGGAGCTGAACCCTCTTATTAGGGGATGCTAGGGGCTGTGTTGGGGTGACTCTCCTTAGGGTCATCTTGGTGGCCTGGTAGAAAGCTCTTCTGGGTTCTTCTGAGCCTGCATGATCCTTGGCAGCCTGGGGAGCGAGACCTGTGAGGGGTCCTGAGAGAGCCCTAGGCTCGGCTCATTCAGCCCCTCCCGCCTCGGGGCTCCGCTGCCACTGCCTTCTCCCTTTTCTCCTCTACCTCTTTAAGGAAAGGTTACAAATCCTAGCCTGGGGGAGCCTAGAAAGGAGGACCGGGGAGGGTTGTCTTGCGTGTGAGGACCAGGCCATTTCCATTGCTGCTGCAGTAGATGACTGTCTCGAGTGGCAGCCGAGTGAGATGACACAGTCACTTTACAGACATAAATACTGAGGGAGGGTTGGTCTCCTGCTAGGTGCAGCGCAGGGCCTGGCGTATGTGCCATCTGATCCCTGCCTTCCTAGGGGACAGTAAGGCCTATTTATACATGGCCATTATGCAAGAGGACAAGTGCTCAGTGCCAAGGCGTCAAGTGAAAACTGAAAGAGCTCATCCTTTATAGACCAGGGGGCTGCCGAAGTGGTCCCTGGCCCCACAAGTCCCTGACTCCACGTGTCAGAGTTGGCCCCAGAAATTAGAATCTGTGTTTTTGCTTTTGCTCGGTTCCTGTCCTCACAAACCCCAAGTCATCGGCCACCACAAATATTTGTAAGGTTTTTACAAGCCCAGGGTGGGGACTCCTGCCCCTGGTGTTTTGGCTGCAGGACCTGGCCCTGGGCCCCAGAGATAACAGGGGGCCTTATCTCCTCGCACCTTCTTGAACTTGGAACCACCCCATCAGCATGATCCATGTTGACTCAGTATTTAAGCTCTGAGTCTCTCACCAGGCTCAAGTGGATGCAGAATCCGTGTCTTCTTTGACTGGTGACTCTGCCATGGGAAGCTGCCCTTAGACGCAGCCGACCCCAGAACTCTGTGGCCTCCCCACTACCCTCCTCACAGCTTGCTCTCCTCAACTGTGAACCTCTGGCCCCCTCTGCTGGCCATTCCCGGGATTTCCTGCTGGCACTGTCAAGATGAAGGTCAAGGAGGAAGAGGCTGCTGTGAGTTCACCATTAAGTTTTTTCTTAGATATTTTTGCCTGGGCAGTGCTGCTAGGGGTGAGGATAGGGATGGGGCAGGGGATGGGAAGGAGAAGCTAGTGGAGCAGTAGCTGCAGGGGTGTTCAGAGCACAGAGTGAATTTCTAGGAGAGGACCTCAGGACAGAGGAACTCCTGGGGAGGCTGGCTGCAGGCTGGGTATTGGAGGAGGAGGGTGCATTGAGAGGATGGTGCGTGCCTTAAGCCAGGGCAGAGGACTTGGCTAAGCTGGCTGCGTAGGGATCTAGCAAGGAGCCCCCTTTGGGCTCTGGTCTAGTCCTTTTGGCTTTGGAGAGCTTTCGGTCCGGGAAGCCAGGCTAGGAGACCCACTCCCATTGGGAGGCTGAAGAAGGGAGTCAGGTGGACTGTACCTATGCTTGCGAGAGGGGCCGTGATGGTGGGGGTATGTCTGAGCACGCACGATGACGGCAGGGAATGATGCAGGTGCACACGTTAGAGTTGCTTCCTGTCACACCCGGGTGTTCCATGTACACTGAACTCACCTGGCAACAGCTGGATGTGGGCACAGGCAGGGTGGGTTGGGCAGCACCTCATCAGAGCTTAGTCTACCGGCCTGGTGAGCCCTTCTGTTTGCTTCCAGATGGGAAGGAGCAGTGCGAGAGCCCCAGGGGAGGGGGCAATCGCCCAGAGCAATCCGCCCCTAATCCTTGGGCTGAGTCTCAGGCGAGATGGCGGCTGCCGAGCCTGGGAGCACCGGCACGCCTGCTCACAGGCCCCGGCTTCCCTTGGCAAGCCCAGTGCTGCCCAGGGACTGTGACCCCGGGGGTCTGGCACAGCCTGCAGAAAAGGGCCCGAGAGCCCCCGGCACCCCGGCACCAGCACAGCTTCGGGAAATGGTGCCCACACAGGTGAGGCCCCTGGTGGTGGAAGGAGAGAAGCTGATGGTGGGGCAGGGCGATGGGAGAAAGCCACTTGGGCAGTTTGTCAGGCAGCTGTGCTCGGTCTCTGGGTGCGGCTCCCCTCCTCTCCCTAATAGAGGACTCTTTGTGGAGGGAGAAGGGGGGAGGGGCGAGCACTGGGCCTCCAGGCTCAGGCTGCCCGGTCTGGGAGGGCCTCTGAGGGGACTTGTGCAGGAGGCGAGTGAACCTCGGCACTGATGCTTCCAGAAACCAGTAGCCGTGCGTCCCTCCACCCGGGGCTGGGGGAGCTGAGTGAAGTTATGTAAAGGGCGTTTTCCTGGTTGTGGTTGTTTATTCCTTGGAAACACAGTGACAGGGGGAGGGGAGTCCACGGACACTGGGGGTCGGGGGGCCCGTGGGAGAGTAGAAGGAACAGCATGTTGGGCGCTGGGAGCTTTGGGAGAACTCAGAGGAGGCCCCCAGGTGGGAGGGCAGCTCGGGGGCCTCGTGGGGTCTGTGGGAGTGAGGAGAGAGGGGACTCTAGGACTTTTGTGTGGACAAAAGGGCATTGTTGTCAGCAGGGTAGGGAAGGAGGTGACGAAGTGGAGGGTGTGGTTTTGACCAGAACCCAGGGGTGGACCTAGAGTAGTGGTCAGCAAATTCATTGGTCAACAGAGCCAAATATCAACAGTACAACAATTGAAATTTCTTTTGAGAGTCAGATTTTTAAAACTTAAACTTCTTCTAATGCCACTTCCTCCAAAATAGACTGGCCCAGGTCGTGGTATTTTGTGGAAGAGCCACACCCAAGGGACCAAAGAGCCGCATGTGGCTCTCGAACCGCAGTTTCCCAACCATGGACCTAGAGGAAAGTCCTGGCAGCTGAGGGCTAGATGAGGGGTGTCCCAGGAAGAAAAAGGAGCCTGAGGGCCAGGGTGGGGGAAGTGTCGCTGGCTGCAGGAGGAGGCTGATTAGAGCCTCAGCCAGTGGCGCTGCCTTAAGATCGTGGGTGCAGCATGAAGGGATGAACAGTGCTTCCTTGTCTGTGTACTCTGCACCTCGAAATCCTTGTGGCAGCATGAGGTTGTCTGTAAGCCACCGAGGCCAGGAGAACCAGGAACCTTGCGTATCTGCCCTGCCCCTTGAGGGTCCCGTGTGGAGTTGGGGATGTTGCTGCAGTTTTTCAGCCCACTTTACCCCGGTGAGCAGCCAAGTGTACACACCTGCTGCCCCCTGTGTACCCCGTTATCTATGCATTTGCCTCCCAGCTCTCTGGAGAAAAGTTGAGGCTCCCGGGCACCAGTGGGACCACTGGGCAGGCTGGTGTGCTCCCCGCTCCCCCATACCTGTCTCCACTGGAAGTGCTGGGGCCAGCTGCAGTGCCACATGTCTCCGCCAGGAAGAGAAAGAGCCCGCAGCCCAGCAGCTGTGCCCGCTGATTTGGTGAAAGGAGGGCAGCCTCTGATGTCAGGACCAAGAGCTGGGATAATTGCCTAGCCTACAATGGCTGGAGTGCCAGGTTGGAAAGGGGGATGTCAGGTTCCTTCCCTCCCAGCTGCCTCTTGGCGCTGAAGGATTGTCGCCGGCCATGGATTTTCCTCTCCACCTGCCTGGCTTACCTCCCTCCTTCATCTTCTGGGAACTCATAGGAAAAGGGAACCTGGGGGTTCTTCATCCAGAGAGGGGTGCTCAAATCAGTCAGCGGACCAGAAATGAGCAGATGGAGACATCTTGCTGAGTCTCTTGGACTGACAGCTCCTGACTCACTCGCCTGCTGGGCCTTTCGCCACTGGAAGCCCAGGCCCTGCTCTGGGCAGTGTCCTGAGTGGACCTTGACCTGCTTGGCGAGGCCCACAGACAAGGCAGTTCCCCTTGTTCCACAGACCCCTTTTCCCGACCCTCGGAGGACACCTCAGGGCCACTTCTTCCTGAACGACAGGCTGCCGTGTTCTCTTAAAGGGAAGCGTAGGAACCCTTGAGCTCTTTTTGTGTGTAAGAGCGACCTACCTCAGTGCTGGCTTTCCACCCTGAGCAGGACTGAAGGCCCATCTCTATGTCCGACAGGAGCTCTTCGTAAATCTAGGAAGGCACTGTCTGTCCCTGGGGTTGGGGGTCAGTCTAGGCCCCTCTGCAGTCTCTTGGGACCTGGGGAGCTCAGGTGTGGAGCACGCACCGTAGTTAGAACCCTTTCCCTCCCGCACAGCTCCACGTGAGCCGGGATGCTTTCTGTTCCACAATGTCTCCTGTGTGCTCCCTGCCTCGGATCCAGGCTGCTGGGCTAGTGTGCGGAGGAAGGGCCGCTGTCCCGTGCCTGGGCTGGGTTAACACGAGGACATGAGCTCAGGCCTGGGAGGAGGGAGGAGACCAGGGAGCCAGGGCTGCGGAGCTCCTATAATCTGGCCCAGTGCCTAATCTGGTTTTGCATAGAGAGGCTGGGGGGAGGGAGGGCTGGGAGGAGAGTCCTGTGAGCCATGTGCAGGGGTGCTTTCAGGGTATCACAGGGAGAGGAAAGGGCAAGTAGGGCCCTGGACACTAGAGACAGCGTCCCAATTCTGGCTCTTCCAGGACGTTCATCCGCACTTCCTGGAGCTCAGTCTCTGTGTAGAGTATGGTCTTTGGCGTGGGCACCCTGCACAGGGAGCGTGGCATGGCCTCCCTAATGGCCTGGCATGGAAGGAGCTCATGGAAGAGGCATGGCTTCCCTCCACAGTCTCCTCTTCTTAGAACTTGCCCAACCTGTGTGCAGGGGTTAATGTTGGGGTCAGGTACCTGTGGAGTGTCCAGCCCCTCTCAGGCAGGAGAGAGGGGGAGGGGGCCTGGGCCAGGTGAGCCCCTGACAGTTTTGAGAGAGGAGAGGTGGTGCTCTGGGCTGGGGGACCCTGGAGTTCCACCTGCTAGTAACTGGGAGTTGAGTGACCAGTCTTGCTCTTCTCTTTACTCACCCAGCCCCAGGAAGGGGGCTGGCAATGAGTAGAAAGAACCTCTGCTCTACTGAAAATGTGGCTGTAAAATGAAGGACCCACATCCCCTCCACAATGGACTTTGGTTAGACCTGCAGCCCAGGCTAACAGGTGGGAGGACCTTGGCCCTCCCCACCCACGTGTGCAGCCATCACCTCTAGTTCCAGAACACTGTCATCCTTCCCAAAGGAAGGCTCTACCCATCAAGCAACCACTCCCCATTTCTCCCTCCCAGCCCTGGCCACCACCGATCTGCCTTCTGTCTCTATGGATTTAACTCTTCTGGATGTTTCATATCAATGGGATCGTTCAATATGTGACCCTTCATATCTAGTTTCTTTCACTTAGTGTAATGTTCTTTTTTTATTTATTTTTATTTTTTTAAAATATATTTTATTAATTTTTTACAGAGAGGAAGAGAGAGGGATAGAAAGTCAGAAACATCAATGAGAGAGAGAGAGACATCAATCAGCCGCCTCCTGCACGCCCCACACTGGAGATGTGCCCGCAACCAGGATACATGCCCTTGACTGGAATCGAACCTGGGACCCTTCAGTCCGCAGGGCGACACTCTATCCACTGAGCCAAACGGTTGCGGCTAGTGTAATGTTCTTGAGGTTTGCAATGTTGTAGCAACGTGTCAGAACTTTATTCCTTTTATGGCCAAATGGAATATTATGATATTCCATTGTCTAGATTGATGCCATTTACTAATTAATGAGCATTTGAGTTGTTTCCCCCCTCTGGCTATTGTGAATATTACTGCTATGAACAATAAGCACAAGTATTTATTTGAATACCCACTTTCAGTTGTTTTGGGTATCTACCTAGGAGCGGAATTGCTGAGTCACTTCATTTGGTAATTCTATGTTTAACTTTTTGAGGAACCACTAAATTGTTTTCCACAGTGGCTGCACCATTTTACACCCCCACCAGCAAGGTATGAGGGTTCTAATTTCTCCACATATTCGCCAACAATTGTTATTTTCCTTTTTAAAATTATAGCCATTCTAGTCAGTGTGAAATGTTGCTTAATTTATCCTCACTTGTTTTTGAGCACCTTCTGTATGCCCTGAGGTAGTACTGCCACTGCTGACTTACGCAGTGTCTTGTTTCATCTTCCTGACAACCCTTTGGTATAAGTAGAATTACACCCCTTTTCTAGGTGTGAAAACTGAGTCTCAGAAAAGTTAATGTCATATCCAAGGGCATATAGCTGCTAAGTGAAAGCCGGGATTCTAAACCAGTGTCTGACCTCAAGTTTAGTGCCCTTTCCGTTCCCAGCATGGGTCCTATAGCCTGTCTCATTGCTTTTGCTTTTTTTTTTTTTTTTTTTTTTTTTTGGGGATTTTCACAGCCAGCTTCAACTCTGCTCTTCCGTGTGTAAGCTAGCTGAACTCCATCTGGGGACAGACTCCAGGCTGCCAGAGCAGAGTTGCGTGCACGCCCTCGTGGTCCTGAAGCACCTCCACTTTTCAGAGCTTTTCCAAACCCATGTCTCATTAGTGCCTCCCACACTCCTCCAAGGCACCGGGACAGCCTCGCCCCTCATTATGAAGATGAGCAAACCGCGGTGCTGAGCCTCAGGCACTGGTCAGCCAGACCCAAACTCTTCTCTGGGAATTCTTTCTCCAGGAAGAGCGTGGAAAAGAGGGAAAGAGTTGAGTTTCTTTGGAAAGCACAGTGGCCTTATGAGAGAGTCAAGTTCCTTCATTATAAAGCTACGTGTTACAGAGAGAATTTTGTCTAGTTCACTGCCTATATTGCAGCATCAGTACTGCACAAACATGTTGGTATAATATCTTAAATACATGTTATTCCTCCCGTAAAAGAGAATTGTTCTGCATAGATGACAGCATTTATGAGTGCCTTCTGTGTGCTCTGCAGAAGAGCTGTACTGATCACTCAATGCCCGGTCCTGTGACCCACAGGTCTGGAGTAGATCTGATCATCCCTGGGTTACAGGTGAGGACACCTAGGGGCAGGACTGAGAGACTGAGGATTGGCCGTCACTACAGGGAGCAGCATAGCCTCCTATGTCTAACTGCAGGCTCGGCTGTAAGTCAGACCGGTGGGGCCATTAGACCTAGGGACAGACCATAAGAGGGCCTGCGGCATAGGCTCCTCTGGCGTAGCAGGCCAGCAGGTCAGAGGAGCAGCGTCCTGCCGGGATGAGCGTGTGTCAGGAGGGCCAGGGAACACGAGGGGAGATCTTAAGCAAATGTAAGAGGGAATCCTGACTGCAAGAGAGGTGGGGAAGGGACCTCAGTGTCCCAGGCATCCCCAGTGGAACCACGACCTTGAAAAGGCCCAGAGGAAGCAAACGGGGGAGCCGCCCTCCCCTGGCTCCCGAGGGTGGCGGGGCCATTGTTCTCAATCGTGTTTTCACTACTTTGTATCTCAGGAGACATCCAGTTGGGTGACTTCTGCCTGTAATTGGCATGTGCTGTTTCCAGTTCTAGAGCATGTGACTGGGCTGCGTGCTTTGTATTTGACCCCTTCCCCCACATATACCTCACCCGCCCCTGCCCCCATACATATAAAAGCGATGATGTGACCCAGCTGAATTGGGGTGTGTAAAAATACATGGGGTTGAGCCATTTCCTGCTGCTTCCGCTGTTGCATGGCGATAAGACACTGAGACTCAGTTGTGGAGAGAGAGCCTCCAACAGGCTGAGGGGAGCCGGCCCTGAAGATCAAGGCTCCAGGCCCACCCGCCCTCATCTGACCTGCGTTTCCCATCTTTCCTGTCTTCTGTGACCTTCCCTTCCTGCCTTATCAGTCTCTCCTGGTGCTACCCTGACACGCTGGGGTCAGGGGCGTACTTGCCTGCCGGTGAGGAAGGGGCTGTCATCTCTTTCCTGCACGTCCAGCGCCTTCCCAGCAGGGCAGCTGGTACTTCTGGGCCCCAGACCGCTGCCTGCTTCCCTCGGCCTGTGGGTTACTTCTAGGACGGAGTCTTCGGGGACCTGGCCAGCAGGGTGGCAGGGGGTGCCCCCCTCCCAGTTCTGGGAGCCTGTGCAGGGCCGGGCGCCCCCACCATCATGAAGCGGAAGAGGTTGCTGACAGCTCCAGTGAGCTGGAAGGTAACGGGCCGGGAGGGTGCAGCAGAGGTGGGGTGACCCGCTGAACTGCATTAGAGAAGCCGGGGTGGGGAGGGCAGGGAGCTTCCTGTGCCGGTGCTGGGGCCAAAGTGTGGGCTCCGGTCAGGTCTGAGGAAGAAGCTGCTCAAGGCAGGAGCCTGTGGGGAGGTAGGGTCCGGAGGGACGGCTTGTCTCATTTCTGAGAATTCAACCCTGTGACTCCAGTGCAGCCTCAGCCCCGCGTGGTCCCTGTGGGCGGGAGGCCTGATGGCTCATAGTGGCGTGAACTCTGTCCCGAGGAGGAACACCTCTGCCTACACTGCATTCGGGGCTGTTGTGGGATCAGCTAGATAGCAGGTGGCAGGAGGGTGAGCGGCGGCTGTAAGGGATTCTGTCGTCACGCTGCATCCTCTTCCTGCGGTTTGGTCATCTGCCCCCACTTTCTGGGTAGAGAGACCAGGTCCGCAGGTGTGGGGCTCCCTATGGGTTTCACGGTGCACCCAGGCTTCCTCTGCTTGCCTCCTGCCCTAGGTTGACAAGGGGGACCTCGTGGCCCTGAGCCTTTCCAGCGGCCCCGGCCATGGTGACACCGACGGCCCCATCAGCCTGGACGTGCCGGACGGGGCCCCCGACCCCCATCGGACCAAGGCTGCCATCGAGCACCTGCACCAGAAGATCCTGAAGATCACGGAGCAGATCAAGATCGAGCAGGAGGCGCGGGACGACAACGTGGCGGAGTACCTCAAGCTGGCCAACAACGCGGACAAGCAGCAGGTGTCGCGCATCAAGCAGGTGTTCGAGAAGAAGAACCAGAAGTCCGCCCAGACCATCGCGCAGCTGCACAAGAAGCTGGAGCACTACCGCCGGCGCCTGCGGGAGATCGAGCAGAACGGGCCGTCGCGGCAGCCCAAGGACGTGCTGCGGGACATGCAGCAGGGGCTGAAGGACGTGGGCGCCAACGTGCGCGCGGGCATCAGTGGCTTCGGGGGCGGCGTAGTGGAGGGCGTCCGGGGCAGCCTCTCGGGCCTCTCGCAGGCCACCCACACCGCCGTGGTGTCCAAGCCCCGGGAGTTCGCCAGCCTGATCCGCAACAAGTTCGGCAGCGCCGACAACATCGCCCACCTGAAGGACCCCCTGGAGGACGGGCCTCCCGAGGAGGCGGCCCGGACGCTGAGCGGCAGCGCCACGCTCGTGTCCAGCCCCAAGTACGGCAGCGACGACGAGTGTTCCAGCGCCAGCGCCAGCTCAGCCGGGGCTGGCAGCAACTCCGGGGCCGGGCCCGCTGGGGTGCTGGGGAGCCCCAAGTCGAACACACTGTACGGGGCGCCCGGAAACCTGGATGCTCTGCTGGATGAGCTGCGGGAGATCAAGGAGGGACAGTCGCACCTGGAGGACTCGATGGAGGACCTGAAGTCTCAGCTGCAGAGGGACTACACCTACATGACCCAGTGCCTGCAGGAGGAGCGCTACAGGTGGGTGCTCCTCCACCCTCGCCTCCGCCCAGCCACCCTGGCCTGCGGCGCCGGGCCCAGGGCTCAGACGCAGGGCTGGGGAGCAAGTGGAAGAGCATCCACAGGGCCCCGCGTGCTGGCAGCCTCCTCCGAGTACAGGCCCATTAGGAGGGAGGCTCTGCCTGTCCCGGGAGCTGTGAGCATCCCCACTTGATGTTATGTGCTCAGCACACAGAAGGGGAAGCTGAGGCAGGGACCAGCTACATGGCCTCTCCTCTGGTTAGGAGCACTGACTCCGGAGTCAGGGTACCCGGGTTCAAATCCCAGCTCTACTCTTTACTGTTGACTATTTACTATTGATAAAGCCCTTCCTGCACTCAGCACCTGGTTTCCTTGTCTGTGTGCGGGAAGAACATGAATCCCCACTCGAAATGCCTGTGAGGATGAAATAAAATTAGGCCTATGAAGTTGAAGGTTGTACGTCTCCGGCACCGTCAGTGTGCATTGAGCTGTAGCATCTGGTCCCTCCTCCCCATTGCCTACCTGCTCGTCTGCTCTGTGCCTCTCATGTGGCACTGGCACTCACTCCCTGGGGTTCTGGGGGATTTTATCCTTAGCACTTTTTCTTTTTTTAAATATATATTTTATTGAGTTTTTACAGAGAGGAATGGAGAGAAAAAGGGATAGGGAATTTGTAACATCAATGAGAGAGAAACATCAATTCACCTGCCTCTTGCACACCCCCTACTGGGGATGTGCCTGAAACCAAGGTAACATGCCCTTGACCAGAATTGAACCTGGGACCCTTTAGTCCACAGGCCAACGCTATATCCACTGAGCCAAATTGCTTAGGACAGCACTTTTTCTTTTTTTTAAAAAAATGATTTATTGTTTTGAGAGAGACAGAGAAGAAGAGAGAGCGAAAGACATTGACTTGTTATTCCACCCATTTATGCCTTAATTGTTTGATTCTTGTATGTGCCCAACTGGGGATCAAATCAGCAACATTGTATTGGTAGTTCTAACCAACTGAGCGACCTGGCCAGAGCAGCACTTCTTGTTTATAGAAATGAAGAAGGTTTGGAATCCTGCCTGGAAACTAAGACTGACCCCCACCTAAGACTCATCTTTCAATATTTATGCCTTCAGAGCAGGGATTGTGACTCTATGCCCCTGTGTGCCCGGTACCCAGGAGAGCATCTTAGCTTAGGGTGAATTCCTTAACCTCTCTGTATGTGCCTCAATGTTTATATCTGCAAAACGGGGTGACTAGAACTTATTTTGTGGGATTGCGATGATGATCCTGTGAGATAATCTGGGTGAAGTGCTCAGCACAATACCTGCTCCTAAGAAGTGCTATGTAAGAGTGCCTTTCATTGGTGTCGCTGAGCACATGGGTGGGTTGAGTGACTGTTGAGAATGAATGGGATTGATCCTGGGGAGAGAAGGGAGACTCAAGAGCCAGGCCTGGTGTCACAGACTCTCCCTTTGCCAGGTACGAGCGGCTGGAGGAGCAACTCAATGACCTGACCGAGCTTCACCAGAATGAGATGAGCAACCTGAAGCAGGAGCTGGCCAGCATGGAGGAGAAGGTGGCCTACCAGTCCTACGAGAGGGCCCGGGACATCCAGGTAGAACCAGGGACCCTTCTTGAGGAAGCCCCATGTGCTGGCAGCTGGCAGCTGGCAACTGGCAGCTGGCAGCAGCCAGAGGGTGAGGCTTTACCATGTGGGGGTGGGCGGGCACAAGCCATTGCATCAGCTGGGGCAGATGGACACGTGGGTGAAGCAGGTAGTGCGGGGTGAGGTGGATGGAGATGAGAGCGGAGCAGCAGGCAGAGTATGCACTGTGCAAAGACAAGCTGACTGGCGAGGGCTGCCAGTGCTTGCAGCTCTGTGATGGCAGCCTTGCCCATGAATGATGGGAGTTCCCAGAGCCTTAAGAGGAAGCTGGGATTGGGCCAGCTCCTCTCCTTCCCTCATTAATCAAGACTCCAGTTTTCTAGCAGCCTCCCCAGATAGTCATAAGTAAAGGGCTCTCTCTGCCCACAGCTGCAGCTGCTCAGCCTGTACCCGCCTGGCCTGTGTGTGTGTGTGGGGGGGAGCCTGTGCACTGTCCCTCTCTCATGGGCCCACCCTCTGTCCCCACAGGAGGCCGTGGAGTCCTGCCTGACCCGGGTCACCAAGCTGGAGCTGCAGCAGCAGCAGCAGCAGGTGGTGCAGCTGGAGGGCGTGGAGAACGCCAATGCGAGGGCGCTGCTGGGCAAGTTCATCAACGTGATCCTGGCGCTCATGGCCGTGCTTCTGGTGTTCGTGTCCACCATCGCCAACTTCATCACGCCCCTCATGAAGACGCGCCTGCGCATCACCAGCACTGCCCTCCTGGTCCTCATGCTCTTCCTCCTCTGGAAGCACTGGGACTCCCTCACCTACCTCCTGGAGCACGTGCTGTTGACCAGCTGAGTGGCCAGCTGGTCCCTACCCCGTGCTCCCCCGGCCCCCATCTGGCCATGGCTCTCCAGGAGGGATCTTGGGACTCCCCGCTCCCTTGGACTTTTTCATGTGTCTGGTTTGGCCTCCTGACCAAACTGTTCATTCCAGCAGCTCCTGCCCTTCTCTGTTCTTGCTTCTGTCTGTCACCTTCTCCCTGTTGGCTAGAGGGGAACCTCCAGAGCAGCCCTGGCTGGAGGTGGTGGGGACGTCTGTGGCCAAATGGAGCAGAGGAGGACACCGGCAGGGACTGTTGCGATTGCTTACATTTGCACAAGGATGTCTCCCAGCTGACTTGAATGCAGCCAGGCAGGAAGGCCCACGAGCATAGGAGCAGGAGAGGGCCGTGCCTCAGCTTCCCCAGGAAGAGCCCACAGGGTGGCAGCCACTGCTCCCTCTGAGGTTTGGCTGGCCCCAGAGAGAGGGAGGGCCTTCCCAGCCTTGGGCACCTGCTGGGTTGGGCCAGACAGAAGGTTCAGCCCATCCCTCTTTCCACCAGAGCTGGTTTGAGGCTGGGCTCTAGACTGGCCCTTTGGGGAGCTGAAGGATGCAGGCCCTGGAGGCCTGGTGGGTATGACTTCGGACTTGGGTTTTCCCTGTTCTTCTTTCTGCCTGTCACTGGATCTGCTCTTTTCAGGGAAACAGGCCCCAGGGGCCCCGAGCCTCAGCCTAAGCCCTTAGGCCCCTGGGAGCACGTTTGGCTCTATTTATTTATTTATTTGTTCATTTGTCCCTTTTCCCTACCGAGCTCCAGGGAGAGGCCCGCCCCTGTCCCCTCTCCGAAGCCAGGGCTTATTCTTGGCTGTCAGGCACTTCCATACCATTTAGCCTCTGGATAATCCTGGCCGGGAGAAGTGGACAGCGCCACCCGGCCCCTCTCCCAAGCAGCCTTTGGAGCCAGGACAGGAGGAGCGAAGCTTCCCTTTTCTATGTCTATTTATTTTGTGTGCGTGTGCTTGTGTGGAGGAGGTTGTTTGTGGCTTTATTTTTTTAAGGCTCTGGAGTGTTGTGTATGGTTTCTCTTCATATCCCAGCCTCCCCGTGGGCACTTCCAAGAAGAGAGGGGATTTCTCAGAAAAGGAGAGAGAAATCCCCTGGAACGGGAGGGCAGTGGCTGCCAGCTGTGGACCTTAGGAGAAATAAATATCCTCTAAATTTTCAACCTTCCTGTCTAGTGTTGATGGATTGGGCTGTCTCCATGGAAAGCGTGAGTCTCTCCCCACTCCCCAGCATTGTGATGGGTAACGTACACCGGGCCTCACCTGCTGGCCTGAAGCCTTCTTCCTCTGGATCCTACATTGAACAAGGGACCATCTGCTTTGCTGAGCCTACATGACGGCACCTACCTCCTGCAGCCCTCCTGGGGTGCTTTCCAACAAGAGAGGAAGGGCATTTTCTTTGCTCTGAGAAGACCAGCAGCGGGAGGCCTGGACAGCAGCAGTCCTGCCCAGAGATGGCCAGGAGAGGGCAGCATACTCCTTAAGTCTTAGGTTCAGTCCCTAGGGGCCTCTGTTGGCCTTAGTGTGGCCTTATCTGTTCTGTCTAGCCAGAGCTGGAGCAGGGCCTTTTGCATAGAGGCCAGGCCCTCTGGCTGCGTCTCCCACTCCTGGCAGTGAAGGGCACCCGCAGAAGGCACTGGGTTCCCGGCAAGAACACGGCGGGAGCTAGAGTCTCCCTAAAAGGAGAAAGATGCTGGCTGCCAGCATTATAGAAGCAAGAAGGTAGGGAGGGCACTTACCCCAGAGTCCTGGCCCGTAGTGAGTGTACCTGTGGCCAACTCCCATTCCCCCCGGGGCATCCGTTTCCATATCTGTACTGTGGGATGGAAGCAGCCGCTGCTAATTTCAAAGGATTCTGACATTCCGCGGTTCTGTAGGTCTGAGAAGTCAAAAGTTTAGCTGTCTCCACCACGGGGTTCCGGGAGCAGAGACCAGGCCCTAACAAGCTCAGAAAGGGCACTATGCTGGCACCATGAGCAGGGCAACATTTCTGTTGCTTATCCTCACTGGAGGATATTTTTTTCCATTGTTTTTTTTTTTTTTTTTTTTCAGAGAGAGTGGGAGGGAGAGAGAGAGACATAGGCACTGGTTGTCTCCTGAACTCACCCCAACCAGGGCTAGGGATCAAACCTGCAACCCAGGTACATGCTGTTGATGAGGTGCGTAGGCCAAGGCTCTAACCATCAAGCACACCAGCCAAGGCAGGAGTTTCACCAGGTGACCATATGGAGCCTCCAACAGTGTCATTCCTGGACCCTGGACCTCTCCCCTCTCCCCTTCCAAGCACATGCACATCTTCCTGGGGGTGAGACTGGAAGGGAGGCTGCCTGGCTGGGAGCCCACATTCCTGGGCCCTAGGTGGGGGGTTTCCGCTCCACGCTGCAGACATTTTCCACATTCCTCCCCAAGGTCAGGTGCCTTCTCTGTGCTGGCTCTTAATGTCACTGCAGCCACAGTCCACCCTGAAAGGGACAGAGGAGGGAGGGAGGGAAGGCAAGCTGCGTTCTCAGCCTATCCTGAGGCTGCTGGCCCAGCAGTTCAGGAAGAGGGGAAGGTCAGCCTCAACTCTGGTCACCTTCAGAAAGAACCACGAGGCCCCTTTGTGATAACGGGGTGCCCAATAAAGCCCCACCCCACTGGGAGTTGGGTTTTGCTCCTCTGATGACCATTGATGCTTCCTTGTCTGGTCAAAGCCTCCACCCTCTGTAAAGAGGGGGTGAGTTGCCCCCATTCTGGATCTGCCTCCCTCTCCTGCCAGGGGTTTGCAGGGTGGCCTCTTCTGTGGGGGACCATCCTCCCTCAGCTGCAGGACCCACAGGCAGGCTTCTCCACAGAGCATCTGTGTGCTGGTCCTGGCCCCACACCTGGGGGCTCAGAGGGCTTGGTCAGGCCTGCATGTCCTGCAGCCCTGGCCTGCCCATGTGGGACTGCCTGGGCTTGGTGTTTCCTGTTCTAGCAGCACCTGGGCAGGTGGCTGGCCTGGAGTCGCACGCTTCTGGGGCCCACACAGAACTTGTGCTTTTGCCAGCCGTGTGGAAACCGTGGGGCTGTGGCAGGTGCAGGCTGAGCAAACACCACAGTCCTCAGCACAGCACCTGCAGAGGGAGTGACTTCCCCTGCCTGGCAGGTCATTCTGGGGATCCCAGGAGAGGAGGGACGGAGGGGAGGAGAAGAGAACTGGGCCACAAGATGGGAGAGGAGAGGCGCTGTTGCTGGGGCACCTGCAGGGACCCTCATGGCTTCATTGCCGCGGTGTGGTGGGGCCCCAGAGTGAATTCCAGACCCCTTTATTAGGGCACGGGCTTTGGGACCCACAGACTTAGGTTCAGACCCCATCGCTGCCCTCACTTTAGACATAGCTCCAGCTACTCTCACACTACCCTCCTCATCTGCCAGTAGGAAAGCCAATGACGGTCACCGCGGGTTTAGGGGGCAGAAGAGAGGGCATTCGCAGGACTTGAACATGTTGCCTCAAACCTAATGGGATGAACCCCAGGCAGTATGGCTACTCCTGCTTCCTGGATCCAGGCCCCATCTGAGGGCTGAAGAACCGCTCACAGGAGTCCAAGGCAGACCCTGCAGGGCCTCGCAGGCTGAGGGGGACAGACGGTCTTGGCCTCTGATGCCTTCCCTGCAAGCTTGCTTAGTCCAGAGCCGTTCCCTCAGTCTCAGAAACAAGGTGGCCCAGGCCTAAGAGGTCAGCCTCCACCTGAGAGAGGACCCGGGAGGCCTGCCTGGCCCAGGCAGCTGCCTGTGTGCTGGCCTGGAGTGGGTCAGTGCACAGCATCAAGGGGCCTGGGTTTGCCCAGCGGGGGTAGCTCAGTGGCTGAGTGTCGACTTATGAGCCAGGAGGTCACGGTTTGATACCCCATCAGGGCACGTGCCCAGGTTGTGGGCGTGATCCCCGATAGGGGCCTTCAGAAGGCAGCTGATCAAAGATTGTCTCTCATCATTGATGTTTCTATCTCTCCTTCCTTCTCCCTTCCTTTGCTGAAAAAAAAATGTGTATATGTATATGTATATATATGTGTGTGTATATATATATAAAATACTATACATATTCTGAAATATTATGTGTGTGTGTATATACACACACACACACACACACACACACACACACACACATTCTGAGGTCCTAGGCCTCAGTTTCCTCATCTGAAACATGATAATAATTCTGGGCTACCGAGTGGCAGGCTGTACTAGTAATTAAGGCTGGGAAACCTCATATACTTGCCTATGGTTGCCTGCCCCCACCAAACCCAGAGCTCTCCCCAGGGGAGATAACGGTCAGGAGGCTGCTGGACCATCTGAGTCCCTGGGAGGGATCCCACTTGCTCTTGGCCTGAAAGGTTGCAGCCAATCTGCAGATGGAGAGGGAGGAGGCGGTATGGCCCTGCCAAGCATGCTGGGACAGCTGTGGGGAGGGAGGGAGGCCGGGACTTACCTCGGCACATCTTGCCGGCTGGGAGATTAAAGGGAGGTGGCTTCTGCCCAGCAGGTGTGGTTCAGTGGCTGAGCTTCAGACCATGAACCAGGAATTACGGTTTGATTCCCCATTCAGAGTACATGCTAGGGTTGTGGGCTTGACCCTAGTGTGTGTGTGTGGGGGGGGGGGTGAGGGGTGTAAGAGGCAGCTGATCAATGATTCTTTCTCAATGTTTCTATCTCTCCACACAGCTCCTTCTCTCTCTCTAAAATCAGTAAAAATATAAAATAAAATTTTAAAAATTATCTTAAAAAAGAAAAAGGAAGTGGCTTGTACGCACAGCCATCATCTACTCAGGTGTGCTTTAAGGGTGTGGGGAGGCCCCAGCCCAGGCTAAAGTTACAGCAACATCAAACCCTTTATCTGTCCAGAACCTTACTGCTAACACATGCTTTGTGCGTACACAGACTCACTTTCTCTTCACTACAACACGAGGGGCTGGCTAAAGAGATGCCATTAAACCCCGTTTTCACACACAATCAAACTGAGTCTCAGAAAGCTGAGGGGAACTTTCTCATGGACACAGTGGTGAGCAGCAGACCCAGGACAAACCCAGCCTTGCTGACAATGTCACTGCCGACACCACAGTTAGGTGGTTGCTGCTTCTTCATGGACAAATGCAAGTGCTCTCAGGAGGGTAACCTCAGGCCATTCACACCTTAGAGTGTGGTTACGCGGCTGCACTGCCAGGGAAGGAGAAGGGTAGGGCTTGTGGGGCGAGGAGAAAACACTTTCAGGGCGGCACCTATGCCACTGACATTGGACGGCAAGAGAAGATTGGCAGGGCCCCCGTGCAAGGATGACACACAAATTCTGGAAGCATCCATATTTACAAAAGAGAGAGAGAGGGAGGCAGAAAGGGAAGACAACACTTCCACAAATTCCATTGACTTCCTAATTTTCTTTAGAACTGGGTCCTTTAAACCATGAAACCTAATGCCAATCCCAGAGGAGAAAGGCGAAGAGGTGCCAAGGCGCCATTTACGCAGCTGGTCAGCAAAGCTGTAAGACCCGGAGCATGCTGAGGTGAGCTAGGCAAACCCTTTCTCTTCGCACACCCGAGATCTGCCCTGGAAGACAGAGATCAAAATGGGTAAATGACAGGGCAGTTGGTAACCGCTGAAACAGCTGTGACCTAAGGAAGAGCAACCACTGCTGGAGGGGAGCTGGCTTGGCAAGGTTCCCCTCACTCAGTGACACATCCCTCGTCATACATTTTTCACCCCATTTAAGCGCCTCCTAAGTCTTCCAGCCAGAAAGTCCTTGTGATCTCATGTACCTCTCACTTGCCCAGCACTGCCCAGGACATCTGGCCATGCCCAGTGATGCCACCCTGTGACCTCAGCAGCTAGGTGAAGGGCTCTGGGGCCTTTATGGAGTCTCTGGCCAATTCTCCCATTATACAGATGAGGAAACTGAGGCCAAGGCAGGGGAGATGACTCCCAAGATCACCGAGGTGAGCTGGTGCTGCAGGAGATTCCACACCACGACACACAGACCTGGAAGTGTGTGACTGAGGACCCTGTGCTCTGTACGTCCTTAAAGAAGGAAGGTAAAAAAGGCATGTGGGGGGGCCTGACTCCGCCCTGAAGAGAGGGCCCTCTGAAGCCGGGGGGAAGAGAGAAGGTGGGGGAAAGCACCTGTCAGGACAGGCTCAGATGGTGTCAGGGCCGGAAGCTCGTGCTAAGACCCCAGTTTCCCTCCACAGGTGGACACCCCTGCTGCAGGTGTCTGCTCTCTACGAACCTCAGGTTCTTCACGTGTGCAACAACCCTGGCAGCCAGCCATTTGAGCTTCTGTGAGCTGCAGCCCCCGGAGGCATCAGGAACTGAGACGTGGGCTTGACTGGGGGCACGAGGGAGGCTCTGCCCCTCAGACCAGACCAGGCCCTGCTGAGGGGCAGGAGTGGCACCATGGGGCACTGACCCTGAGTTACCTTCACTCTTCCCAGGCTCCCCGGGGGCCCTGAGGTAGGGTGGGGTGCTCAACAGGCCTGCTAGGTGAGAACAGGTCCAGAGGAGGTTTAGGAAGGGTGTGGAGGGGAGGGCGTGCCGCTCAAACCGGGTGTGATCACTGCAGGGGGCACGCCTGCCAGCTTCCTCTGCGGTGCCAGACAGGGCAGGGCAGCTTCTCACATCTTAGCAAGGAGTGAGGGGAGTTGGACTCCCACTCCCTACCATCCACCCACTGCCAGCTCACCAGCCGGCCTTGCTGGGTGATGGACAAGGAGGGCCCGGGAGCCAAACCAAACTCCCCAGAGCTGTGAGGACAGGCGTGTGGAACCTGTCCTCACAGGCCCAGCTGGCCAGAAGCCTGGTCCCCCTCGGCTGCCTTCCCCAGAAGGAGCAGGAGCAGACAACTGCCACAGGTGACTCACCAATGAGCCGTCTTGCCATTCCCACCCCCGGGGCCAGCCCAGGACAGCCCAGCTTCTCTCCCAAGGGGGCTGGAGACCAGCCTGCTCCCCTGCTCTGTGCAACCATCAGGGTCCATGGGAGGGGGGCAGGGGAGGCTATATTTGCAGCAGATCCTGGCAGTCAGAGCAGATGCCTTTGTGAAAGCAGACAGAGGCCACGGGGGTTTACTGGCCCCAGTTTACTGTCCTGCCCCCTCTCTCCTCCACAAGGCCACACCCATTCTCCCTGAGTCCAGAGATGGAGCGGTCACTGTCATTTCTTCTCTTTTTCTTTAAAAAATAAATAAATAAACATCAGTGATGAGAATCATTGATTGGCTGCCTTCTGCATGTGCCCTACTGGGGATGAAGCCCGCAACCTGGGCATGTGCCCTTGAGTAGAATTGAACCTGGGACCCTTCTGTCTACAGGCCAATGCTTTATCCACTGAGCCAAACCAGCTAGGGTGTCATTGTCATTTCTTCATCTTCTTCCATGATAGAGCTTAGACCCTACCTCACATTTATTCCCTCCTCAATGACCAAAGATGTGGGGCCCCGCAGTCCATTCACTCCCTGTGGGATAGAGCTCATGGTTAGAAAGTATTTCCTTTTGCTGAGTTACTGTCTACCTCCGAGGAATCCATTCCCAGCACTTCAAGAACTGCACGTCCCCTCTCCATCCCCATCTATAATTTTTTGTTCTGAGCCAAATGCCCTCAGTTTTTCCAGTCATTTCTCCTGAGATTGGTTTTAAGACCATTTGTCAGCTGGCCTGTGTCCTCTGGACATATTTCCATTTATCCACATTTCTCTCATAACATGGTGGGCACAACGCTTCAGCCGTGACCAGGCCAGCATGGAGTGTGATACCAAGACCTCACGTTCTAGAGTTGGGCATGACGTAGATGTGTGAGCTCTGCTGTCTTGCTGGCCTGCTCAGAACTCGGGGTCAGTGAGCATCTCATTGGCATTTTTGGACCCATGTAGCTGTCTCCGCAGGTCCATGTTGGACGGGTATGCACAGGTCACCCCAGCCTGCGTTACTGCTGATCCTTAGAGGCACTCTGCCTGCCTTGTGGGCACACGAGTCCCCATAGAGGGAGCCCCAAGATCAGGCCTCTTAATAGGTTTTTACTTGTGGATTCCTTTCAGGGTCTGATGGGAAACTCCATCCTCCTTCTAGAAAAATGCACCTGCTCGAAGTTCTGCAAATGGCAGCAGGACTTTCTGCAGGCCACCCTGGACCCAAGTTAAGAATTCCATCTGGAAGCTAATGCCTGAAAAATGACATTTTTCTGCGACAGCCTTCTGTTCAAACGATGGGCCCAGGGCAAAGTCAAAGAAATAACCTCCCAGTCCAGTGCTATACTCAACAGCTCGCAAAGCATGTACCCTTGGGTACAGATTATAATGGAATAAATGAGACACCGAGGTCCAGAGATGTACAGTGATTTGCTCAAGGTCACACAGCCATTTTGGGCGGACTCCTCTACCCACACGGGGCCTCAGAGAAGCCCAACACAGTGAGGAAGACACAATGGAGAATCCACTCCTGCCCAGCCGAGTGGCTCAGTTGGTTGAGCATTGATCTGTGCACTGAAGGGTTGCCCATTTGATTCTGGCTTAGTGTACATGCCTGGTTTGCAGGCTTGATCCCAGGTTGGAGCATGTATTGAAGGCAATCGATTGATGTCTCTCTCTCTCTCCCTCCATCTCTCGAAGTACGTCCTAGAGTGAGGATTAAAAGAAGAATCAGCTCCACTTGGCTACTGGGCACGCTGGTCCTGGCCTCTGTGGTGAGCTGTGCTTTTAGTAGCCTCCTTCTTGGCAAAGGAAGGGAAGGGCTGTGTGTCAAGCTCTGGCTCGTGGGAGGGGAGGGATGAGAGCAGAACCTGGCCTGGAGCCTGAACCTCAGGGACCAAGGGGACCGAGAATGAGGCTCCGGGACTCCACCTCTCCCCAGAGTGCGGGCAGCTCTCTGGACAGAAGCATATCCTCAGGGAACAACATGTGGGGTGGAGGGGGAGAGGAGAAAAATGGGGAGGGACTCAGGATACAGAGCACATCTGACTGTATGGGTCAAACATAGGCACCAGAACTATTTGAGGTCAGTTTTTAAGTTTCCCAAAAATTCTTTTTTCCTAAAACCCGCTCTTCTTGACCCAGAGAACTCCTCACCTGGGCAGGCAGCCCAGCTCACTCGCTGCAGGAAGCTTTCCCCAGGCCTTGTGGCCCAGGGCCTTGCTCCCTCCCATGGCCGGTGTTCAGGCCCACTCGGGCCTGTGTTCCGATCTCATTCAGGCACTGTCTGGTCATTATCTGACTCCTCTGCTGGCAGCTGCAGCCTGAACTCAATGCCTCACCCTAACCCTGCAAGTGAACTCTAGACACTAGAAATGACAGGCTGTCTTTTGCCTCTACTTGTTTTGTGACTTCAGGCTGAATCCAAAGCCATGGTCATAGCCAGCCCGGCCCCTCAATGTGTCCCTTAAAACCTTCTGGAGCACAGCCAGCATGGCTCAGTGGTTGAGCATCAACCCATGAACCAGGAAATCATGGTTCAATTCCCCATCAGGGCATATGCCCATCAATCAATGAAGGAGGCAGCCCATCAATGATTCTCTCTCATCATTGATGTTTCTATCTCTCTCTGCTCTCTCTTCCTCTCTGAAACCAATAAAAACAAAAACAGAAACAAAAAAGAAACCACCCTCTGAAGGAGCAGCTAACAGCTGTTTCCAGGCTCCGCTGGGTGAGGGAGAAGGTTCCGGAAACTGTCATTTCTGTCTTTCCTCCAACCAGGTTATTTCCCTTTGCTCCAAACAGTTGACAAAAATGGACAGAAGAGGAGTCAAGAGATTGGAGCATTGCTCTGTGGACAGCTGGATGACTCTCTGTTCTTTATTGGTTTGTGGCCTGGGCCAGAGGCTGGGGAGTTGTGAGGAGAGGGGGGGGATGAAGGGTGAGGGGGGAAGAAAGAGAAGGAGCTTAGGTTGTGGGAGGGTGCTGCTTGGGCCTTCAATCATTCACTCTTATCTCAATAAATTCATGTGTTCAGATTGATTTTGTGCATCTGTCCCCTCCACTGGACTTCCAGGCTCTGGAGGGCAGGAACCACATTTTATTCAATTCAGGAACTCCGGGGCCTGGGATGGTGCCAACTACCCGTGGATGCTCAATACACATTGAAAAACGCATGCACCGCAGCCTCCCCACCAGTCTTATTTCTGGGGCACCACTGTTTCCCTCAGTGGGAAGAGCTTCTTGGAACCTCGCCTGCAGGTGCAGGGAACTGGCACCTCTCCTCTGGGCTGCTCCTGAGGCCAGTTCCTTGTGGCTGTTTATTTCCAGCCCCAAACATGCTTCTTAGGTTTTCCTGCCCCCTGGCCTGAAGCCCTGCAAAGTGAGGCCCCGCCCCCAGCCTTAGCTGCGCAGCCTGCCCAGACATTGATTCACCTCCCGCTAGCCCCCTGATAGACCTCCCCCACCGAAACCACAACTATTTTTAGCAGAATCTCCTGTTTTTGACATCCTCCTCCGCCCCCGCCCACCCTTCACTGGTGTCACTTCCCTCTTTTAATAACAACAACATTGAGGATGGTGTATTTCGCTGGCCTGTTTTGCTCCTTGGCTGTCTGGATTCCTTGGGAAGTGGTGACTCTTGGGCCCAGCTCAGGGAAGAGGTTTGTTCCCCCAGGTGACTAGGGGCCTGCCCTGTAGGTCCTCAGACACTCTCTTTCCTTACCACTGTCCAGAACAGGGAATTCTCCTTCCTTTCCTAGGTCAGAATCCCAGGTCTGACCCAAGTTCTTCTCAACCTCACCTAAGCCTTCCCTGCCCTTGGCATTGCCAACCTTAGCAAATAAACATTCAGAACACCCATTTCAAAGTGACTTTCAGGTAAACAACAGTTTTTCAGTTCAGCATGTCCCAGGCAATATACTAAAAAGGTATTTGTTGTTTCTCTGAAGTTCACATTTCAGTGGGCAGGCCTTCTATGTTTTATCTGGCACCCCTACCTGTTGTGTTCCCTCTCACCAGAACCGCGGTTTTGAGATGTTTTGGTGTCAGGATCCTATTACACTCTTAAAAATCACTGCGGACATTCAAGCTTTTATGTGGGTGAGTTGACATTTATCATATTAGAAATTAAAAAATACTATTAATTTACTTTTTAAAAACAGTAAAAACAAGTTACACGTTTATGTAAATAAAACCTTTCAGTAAAAAATAACTATAATTTCCAAAACAAAACAATTAGTGAGAAGAAGGACATTGTTCTACATTTTTCTGCAAATGTTTTTGAAGTATGGTTTAATGAAAGAGAGCTAAATTCTTTAATTTTTTTTAAATTTTAAATTGTGGTAAAAACACTTTAAACAGTTTAACCACTTAAAAATTGAGAGAGAGAGAGAGAGAGAGAGAGAGAGAGAGAAACATTGATTCTTGTCCCACTTATTTATGCATTCATTGGTTGATTCTTGTATGTGCCCTGACCAGGCATCAACCAGCAATCTAACCAACTGAACTACCCAGCCTGGGCTAAGATGTATCATCTTAACCACTTTTAAGTATACAGTAGGGTTAAATATGTTCACAATGTTGGATTCTTTTATCTTTTTCAGCGTTCGTTGTGTTTTAATATTGCACACTATGAAGCCCTGGAACATTGCACTGTACACTCATGAGAGCATTAATGTGAAAATGGCAAATAATGTTTTCATATTGTTAGTAGAACAGTTTTGACTGTGTAAATCCTCTGAAAGAATTTGGGGAACCCCCAGGGGTCCCTGGGTCACACTTTGAGAACCAGTGCTCTAGCACAATCCCAGAGACTTCAGGACCTGCTCCTTTCCCTCTTAACTTAACTAGGGGTGGGGATGGTGTTAACACTGCACACATCATTTAATGTGATTCCAGACTGGTTCTTATTTCTGAGACAGGAGGTGGCTGGGAGGCTGGATCTTGCCCAGTGCCTTAGTAAGGAAGAACAAAGACTCTGAGCCAAGGGACCTGGGCATAGGACACAGGTTGCAAAGTGCACCAAGCCTACTCAGGTGAGAAAGAGTGGCAACATCTCACCTTGAGGCTGTAAGAGGCATCTCAGAAGGTACCCCCCTCCAGGCAGGGAGAGAGAATGGATGAGCCTGGGGGTAGCTCTGGTTTCTTGGGAACAGGGTCAGTGAGCCAGCTGCTTGCTGCCTTACCCCACACCCAACCATGGCTGGCAAGGTTAGGGGGAGCTGCCAGGCTCTCTCCCTCATTCCTACCTGGTGTGGATCATTCTGATCCTTGTTGTTATTTGTCACAGGCTAAGGGGTACGAGTCTAGCTTTGGCTGTAAGGAATGACAGCTGGTCGGTCACATTTCAGCCGAGTGGCCTCAAGTGAGACACTGCCTCCGGGCCTAGGCACCTAAAACTGCCAGTGAGGCAAGCTTACCCCTTTACTGGCCAATCTAGTGACCAAAGAGTAGGGGCCCTAGACAGTCAGTGGTCTATCCCACATCCACACCAGTGGTTCCATGACAACCAAATCCAATGGGACTTGTGGGTCTCACACATTTTCTGTACCAGACATACACCTTTAACACACTTACCTCTGTGCCATTCATGACCACTCTGTAGGCGATAGTTTATAGTTTATAGTTTCAACTTTATTGTATATAAATTCCTTCAGGGAGGGGACCATGCCTTTGTGTAGTTTTCATGGCACCTAGAACAATGGTAAAGTCTCAATACATGTTGACAGTTTATGAGGGGATGGGATTTTACTGACTTAACTACTAGATTCCCCTTTATAAAGGGCTGGGGCCTGGGGAGTGGGTGGAGGCCATTTATTAAAGATATATTGGGCACCTACTCTCGCGCCTTAGGCTTTCTTTGTTGAGGTTGCACTGACAAAGCGTGTTCCTATGTTGTCCCATTTCATCCCTGCAGCCGCTGGACTGTGCGAGTAGACTGAGAAAGCGGCCTTAGCTATATGTTCTGCCTGACAAATGTGCTAAGCCAGGGAGGCTGATTCTGTGGCACCAAATATGTATGTGGGGTGCTGTCCAGCGCTGTGCTGGGCAAGGGTGCCCTGAATGCAGCCACCGGGTATGTCCTGGCATGTCATGGCGCTTCTTGCCCAGCTTTCATGCTTTGAGTGACCTTCTACTGAACTTGAGCTTTCCCGTGTATGAAATTGCCAACAGATAGTGAACGTGCTCATCAGCAAATCCAAGTATTTGGTTGGTTTGACAGCAGTTCTGGTTTTCAGAATAAGTCAATGAGCTGGCATTCTGATGGTACCGTTCATCTCCTGGAGACTGTGAGTCTGCCCTGGCGTCTCCTATGCCTGTGGAGGACAAGGATTCTGAGCAGCAAAGTGAGGCCCAGACCCTAAGTTGTGAGGAGGTCTCAAGGAAACCTGTCACCATGTGGGGCTCTGTCAAAGGGCCAGCCTGCCCTCCAATGGCTTTTCCATTCACGGATAATTGGGCACCAGGCTTGCTGGCAGAGTGAGCCAGGAGCTCTTTAGTGGGAGGGGGGGTTCATGCCAGGAGGTTGACGCACAGTCCATGGGAGGAGCTTTGAAAGGTCATCACACCTTCTCACCAGCTTCCAGGTGGGCAAGTGGTCAGTCCTGCTGCACTGATGAGGGTCCCACAATCCAGAGCCTAGGCCAGTGGTCCCCAACCCTTTCTTGGCCACGCCCCACCTAAGCATCTCTAAAATCCTGATTGCCGGCCCCCACCACCCCCCAGCCCGGTGACATATAATTCTCATTATTCAACAAGTAAACTCCTATTCTCATGGAGGAAGCCTAAAAGGCCATTAACTTGGTCTATACAAGCTTCCAAAGAACATGGCATCCATGAAAGAGAAAAATAAAAGAATGAAAGGACAGTTGAAGTACCAAGGAAGAAATCCTAAGAAACTGTTAAAAAAAATAATATGAAGTGATATGAAAAAAAATAGCAAATAAAGTTTCAAAACATATAATAGAGAACTGAAATGCATAAATATGTCACAATATGTATTTCTATACTGCATAGGAGGCTCCTAGAACCATAAGAAATGCAAAAAATTCACTGTTAACAACTCCTCGAATTGCCCCCCTTAAAAGCCAAATTGCCCCTCCACCCCCTCGTGGGGTGTGTGCTCCACGTTGGGAACCATTGGCCTAAGCCAGTGCAGCCTGGAGCTGGGATTGTCACCAAGAGGAGAAAGTGGTGCAGAGCAGGGAAGAGGTGGGCCTGTGACTCTAAAGGCAAAGCTGACACTTCCACCTGGACATGGAGTTTGTGCTTCTCAGGCTGGGAAAATCCTGGCTGGCTGTTTGTTTATCACGGAAGCTGAGTCAGGCTGACCCTATCTTCTAAAAAACTGCTGTTTTTAGAAGTCCATTAGTCAAGCCAGCCCTGCTTGATTTCCTTTCCTCAGGGAATTTCTTTGGGGGAGGGCACAGAGGGGTGAGACTGGCCCTTTCCTGGAAGCCCAAACCTGAAGTCAGAGTTTTCACCCATTTATGGACTTGAAGCCCCTCCCCCATCCAAAGATGACTCATTTCTCCAGTGTGACCTAAGGGCCTCTGAGAGGGGACTGGGCGGAATTGAGAAGGTGGGATTAGCTCTGGAGAGGGTTAGAGACTGGACAGAGCAGGGAAGAGATGACTGATAAGCCTGGGGAATTCCTTTGCAAAACAGCAGGGAGGGCAGGGGAGGATTTCAGAGCCAAAGAAGGTAGGCTCTGTGTGTGTGTGAGAAAGAGAAAGAGAGAGGAAGAGAGGGAGGGAGGATGGGAGGAAGGAAGGAAGGAAAGAGGGAGAAAGAAAGGAAGAAAGTGATCTGTATCCCAGATAGAAGCTGCCTGCAGGCAGAATGAAATTCCTCTAAGTTCCTTTCTTTCTGTCAAAGGCCATTTGGATATTTATAACGGCTGCAGACTGATGCTCTATCCGTTGAGCCAAACCGGCCAGGGCTGGAGTAAGTTCTCAGACTTCAGTGTGATCAGAGCCACTCGCCAAGCTTGTTAAAACGCTGATTCCCGGGCCACAGTGGGCTGTGCTCAATCCCCAGTGACCTGAGGGAGGAAGTTCTGAGAGGCAGGAGGAAGCCTGGCGTTGGAGGGCTGGCTCATCCTCATCAAATGTTCTTATAAAACCTGCGAAAGCCTTTCAGGATGTGCAGCTGTGGAGTTTCAGAGCCAGAGGGTCTTGAGAAGCCCTTTAGTACAGCCGCAGCCCCTCATGGCATAGATGGGCAAACCGTGTCTCAGGAAAGTTCCACTATACGAAGAACCATTTCCCCCAGCCTCCTGTCTCCCCTGAGAAAGAGCCCCTTGGTCTTCCTCAGAAGAAAGTCAACCCCAACCAGGCAAATTGCCTCCCCAGCTCAGCAACACCCATCTCCCCTACTAGCAAACTTCCACAAGCAATGTATCAGCTCCGGAAGTAACTGTGTTCCTATTCAATAAAGTCCTAGACTCTACAACCCAGACACTTCTGAGATCACCTAGTTCCACATTCCATCCCTAGCAGGAATTCCTTCTCACAATTCCCAAATCCCTATCTTCAATTCTCATCTCCTCCTCAAATTGCAGACGCCTTACACATCTTATCGCCACTGGAGGCCTAAGTGCTCCCAGGCCTCCCCACCACCACCACCACACACACACACAACCTTTCCTGGTCTCAGCTAATGGCCACTTCATCCTTCAAGTCCTTCAGGCCAAAGATCATGGAGTTGACCTCCCTCCTTCCCCCTCTCAGCTATTCTTAAAATCGAAAGTCAGATCATGCCATGCCCCTTGTTCAAAACTGGCTCCCCATTTCGCTCAGAATAAAAGCCAGAGCCTGTCCAAGATGAGCTGCTCCCCACTCCTCATCTCTCTTGACCTTCTCTCTCTCCATGTACTCTGCTCTGGCCTCACTGGCTGTTCTAGAACTTGCCTGACCTGCTCCCACCTGACAGTCTATGCTTGGCTGTTTCCTCCATTGGAACACTGTTCCTCCAAATACCTGCATGGTTAGCTACGTCCCCTCCACAGGTCTTTGCACAAATGCCACATTCCCGGTGAGCCTTCCTCTGATCATTCCTATTTGAGATTGTATTCCCTGTCCCCTCCATTCCAATGCCCCATCCTCAGCCTCCTAATATTTATTGCCTGTTGATATTGTATTGTATATACTTTTTAAAGAGGATATTAAATTGTTTCTTGACTACTCATGATAATAGATGCCATCAATAACTGTGTCTGGTACTACAATTCAACTTAGATATATTGCATAGGAGGTGCCAACAATCATTCATGACCAAATAAACTTTCAGTGGTGAACTCCAGGTCACAGCACAGTAACTGTCCATTCGGCCACACCAAGGTTTCTGAGGACAACCGCTTCTTGCCCAAGCATGTTGTGAATACATTTCAAAAGGAAGCTAGCATCACCCTGAAAGAATTCTAAGTTCACACTGATGACTTCAGAATAGACACACTTTATACAGCACATTTTAAAAAAGACATTTATCAGCATCACGATCAAATGATTAAATTTAGCAGCTGACAGAACAGACACAAAAAAAAATCTACATGAAAACTCTTTGTTGGAATGCTTTCCCCTTTCCACTGAACAGAAATGAAAATAACCTAACAGTCACAGATACAGCCCTCGTGGTTCTTGCCTTTCACGTGAGGGTTGTCCAAACCGTGTCTTGGTAGCAGCGAGGCCCTGCTACACTGAGCTGGGCTGCGTTCACAGATCGCTGTAACCTGTGGCTCCCTGGCCCTCCTCCCGCTCTCCTCTCCTGCTAAGCGTTGTTTCCTGGCAGCAATTCAAACCTTCTGCCACTGCCACGGCCACTGATGCTGCCGGCACCGCCCAGCCACCTTGGCTGCGTAGTTTGGCAAAGCGCTTCTGCCTCCAAGGTTTCCTCCTTTCATGGGTCCAACATCTGAAGGTTAGTTGTAACTGCTGAAATCATTGCAGCCTCTGCCACCTTCAAAACCACTTCCCTCGTTACCAAATCCATGACAGCCACCCCCATGCCACCACCACCATATGCACCCCTCCCCACCAACCCCACCCGGCGGCTGCCACCTCTGAAGTTTCCTCCAGGGCCAAAGTTGTCATTCCCACCAAAACCACCTCCAAGAGCAATACCGAAGTTTCCGAACCACTTTGGCTGGAGGAAGCACTGGCCGTCTCTGCTCAGACAGGGCTCTCCTTACTCCACAGCGGTGGCATTCGCAGTGGTGCTTCTGAACGACAGCCTTGTCTAGAGTCACGGTCATCAAAAGTCACCTAAGCAAAGCCTCCTTTCTGCCGCTACCTCAATCAGTCGTGATTTCAGTCACTTCAGTCTTCCCACACTGCTCTTCAGTTAAGTGGGCACCAGGTCTTTGAGAATTTTCTCTCAGTCCCTCACTCTTCCATGGCCCTCACGCGTGGCTGCATCCACCTCCCCCACAGTGACATCGTGACAAACCAGAGCCTCTGGAGCCCTTGGTGTTTGGGTCTCTCGTCCCCATGGCTCAGGATGGCTGCTGGGCTCCCATTGGCTGTTTCAAAGCTCAAAGCTCTGCTGAAGAACCTTTTGCCACTGTTCCAGCCCTTGGAGGGGCTGACTTAGACATGAGGACCGAGGGAGGGGAGACGTCCATTGGCAAAACTATGTAGTTTACTTATCTGTCACACCTATGGCTTTATCTCCCTCCACTAGAATGGAAGCCCCGTGGGGTGGAGATTGTTGTCAGTTTGTTCAATGATCCTCAGAGACTAGAACAGTGTACAGGGTAGGCACTCAATAAGTAATTACTTACAGAAGGAATGAATGGACACATCATGTAGCTGGCTGCCCTACAAGCGGAATCCTGGCTCTCAGGAGCCCCTACCCAGGTCTCGGTCCTGCTCTCTGAGCCTTGAACCTGCAAGGCTCAGAGAGCAGGTCCTCTTTTCAGAAGACCACTCCTACCATCTATTATGTGGTTTCCCCTCCATCTCCTCTTTTGCTTAAAAATGCCAGGCTCTTCTGCTAATCCTTTGTCCTGGGTCCATCCGGGTCTTCATCTTCAGGACATGCTTCAGCGGCCAGTCAGGTGTCAGATTCTGACTTGAGCTGACTCAGAAGCTCCAGCAGGATGTGGGCACTGTGCCTAGAGGAGAAGGTGTTTCCCCCCACAGCAGAGTCGGAGTCCCCATGGCCCTTCACTTGGGCCAACCAGGAGGGTCCAAGGCAGCCCTCTGAAGGGATGGTCCTGACCTGGGGACAGGATAACATGCCAGGGGTGTTCCTCCTTCCACACAGAGGAGACTTGGTTCTACAAAGGGGCTTCCACTCAGGGACAGCCTGGATGGACTTGCCCAGGAAAGGGCAGAGGACGGGAGAAGATTCTGACCAAGACATTTCTTGTGTTTGTTTCTGCGGGCCCTTTCCTGGCTCCCAACACTGGCCCTTGTCTTTGTCTGGGTTATTCACATTCCGGAAGCGCTCATGTGGCACTAAATATTCCTAGGACTCCAGCATTCTCCCCTGGGGGCCAGCGTCATCTCTCGGAGCCTGCTTCTGGAATGTTTTTGGTATGAAGCTTTGTGGCAGGTGAGGGGAAGGGCTGTGCTGCGTGGGATTCACACCGGCATCTAGGTCTCTTTATGGCTAAGATAATAGATATTCTCTATCCACCCATATTCTCCTTCCCTTGCAGGCTTCCCCCACATCACCCCCTCTGCCTGTGTGCCCTGCCAGCCCCTGATTAGAAGGGGGTTAAGCAAACAGGTCACTAGGAGGACAGCTATCTCAGGATCTTGAAGTTCCTTCTCCACTGAAATGCCAGCTTTCCCCCTGCTGAGATAGTGCTAATGGGATAAGGCAGCAGGGACTACGGCCTCCTTCTTCCTCCTGCTCCCCCATTTTCTTTATGTGGCTGCCCTTCCTGCCAGTCCCTCTTCTCACTGTAGCTTCTCCTAGTTACCAGTCACCCTCTTCTTTCCCAGCTTCCTTTGGGGCTTGTAGAGATAAGGGGAAGACATTTTTGTAGGAGGAACTAATATATACCTCTTACCTGGAAAAGAGCCTGGCATGTAATAAATGCTCAATAAATATTTGTAGTTCCATTCACTTATATTCTTGCTCTCAACTCTCCAATCCAATCCAGACAAAATGTACCCCCACCCCAACCCACTAAGATTTGGCATCCCACAGATCTGGATTTGAGGTCTGGTTTTCCCACTTGCTAAGTAGGCAAGTTATTTAATGTTTTAATTTCTTCTTCTGTAATATGAGAATGATGAAAATTGTATTAAATGAAATAACAGAACACAATGCTTGATGCATAAGCACTTAATAAATGGTAGCCCTTATTATATTATTTTTTAAATATATTTTTGTTGATTTCAGAAAGGAAGGGAGTGGGAAAGAGAGACAGAAACATCAATGGTGAGAGAGAATCATTCCTGTATGCCCTCAACTGGGGATCAAGCCTTCAACCCGGGCATGTGCCCTGACCTGGAATTGAACCGTGACCTCCTGGTTCATAGGTCAATGGTCAACCATATGCCAGCTGGGCTGTAATCCCTATTATTATCTCCTAAGTTTCAGTTCTTTTTTTTCCATCATTCAAAGTCCCCTTCCACATTCTCTGAACTGACAATTTCTATGTTGAATTTTACTTATTTTTTAAAAATCATTTTTACTTTTCAATTACAGGTATAAAAGACTAATATGTGAATGTCCCCTCAGGAGTTCGACTAGGAGACTAGGAGTTCAATCACTTGCTATGATGTGCGCCTACCACCAGGGAGCAGCACGGAATGATGGAAGTCCCTAGCTGGCAGCCAGAAGGCCCCAATTGACCCTCATCACCTGCCAGGCCTAGGGATCCAACCCATGCATGAATTTTGTGCACAGGGCCTCTAATAATATTATGTTAGATTCAGGTGTGCACTACAGTGATTAGACAGTCTATAACTTATTAAGTGATTATGCTGATAAATCTCATACTCATCTGACACTATACAAATACATGTTTATTGATTTCAGAGAGAAAGGGAGAAGAAGAGAGGGTTAAAACATTAATGATGAGAGAGAATCATTGATCAGCTTCCTCCTGCACTCCCCCGACCTGGGATCAAGCCCACAACCTGGAGAAGGTTGAGAAATCAGCTTACAGTTTAATGAGAACTCCCTTGTAGGTAATTAACTTGCTGCTTTTAAGATTCTTTGTCTTTAAACTTTTGCATTTTAATTATGATGTATCTTGGTGTGGGCTTCTTTGGGTATATCTTGAACTCTCTGTGCTTCCTGACTTGTATGTCTATTTCCTTCACCAGGTTAGGGGAATTTTCTGTCATTGTTTTTCAAGTAGGTTTTTAATTCCTTACTGTCTCTCTTCTTCCAGCACCCCCATGATGCAAATGTTGGTATGCTTGAAGTTGTCCCAGGGGCTCCTTACCTTGTCCTCATTCTTTTTGGAGGGGAGGGGGTTTCTTTTTTCTTTTTGGGTAGTTTTTGCTTGCTTACATTCCAAATTGCTGACTTCATTCTTGGCTTCATCTACTCCAATGTCGATTCCCTGTAAATTATTTTTTATTTCAGTTAATGCATCCTTCATTTCTGACTGGTTCTTTTTTTGTTTTCCATGTCCTTTTCTATGCTGTTGAAGTTCTAAGTTCATTGAGCATCCTAATAACCAGTGTTTTAAACTCTGCATCTAGTAGATTGCTTGTCTCTATTTTGTTTAGTTCTTTTTCTGGACTTTTGTTCTGTCCTTTCATCTGGTCCATATTTCTTTTCTCCTCATTTTAGCTGCATCCCTGTGTTTGTTTCTAGGTATTAGGTAGAGCTGCTATATCTCCAAGACTTAGTAAAGTGGTTTAATGTAATAGATATCTTGTAGGTTCCAGTGGTGTAGCCTCCCTGGGCACTCCAGGTATATTCCTCCCCCAATCTCATGTGAGCTGTGTAAATCCTCCTATTGTAGTTGAGTTTTGATTACTGTTGGCATGTTAGGGGGAGAGATTTACCCTTGGGCCAATCAGCTGCAAAGACTGGCTGCAACCACTAACAACCAACCTCTGAGGAGAATCAACTGTGCAGGTGCCCACTCCTCAGAGCTGGACTTACTTCAGCAGGGATCTGGTGTCTGCTGAGTCTGCCCCTTGAATATGTCACTTGCGGAGATGATTGGGTGATGCTCTGAAGCTTCCCACCAGGTGCACTAGCTCTTGGGCCTCCTGGAAGGTGCAAGCCAAGATCAGCTGCTGCCTGTGTTCTGCCTGGGGCCACCTTGGAGGTGCTCAGGTGAGGCTCAAGGCTGTGAACCAAGTATGGCTGCTGCTAGTGCCAGGTCTGGGGCCACTTAGTGAGAGGTCTAGGGAACACTGAGGCCAGATGCTGCTTGTTTGAGAGATTTTAGGAAAGTCTGAAGCATGAGCCAAGACAGACCATTGAAAAGCCACTGGTATGCACTCAAGTTGGGTGGGGCAGGTTCTCTGGGAATCACCAGGGAAGAGTGAACAGTGTGATCCAGGTTGATTGAGATTCAAATATGGAGTCTACCTGCTGGCTCTAGGAGGGTAATGGAGGGGGGTCTCTAGAAAGGAACAATGGTCTCTGCCAGCACTTTTGTCAGCAGAAAGATGCTCCCCTCCAGGTCTCCCCCTGATGCCAGACAATTCAGTTCCTCCCTATATGTTACTTGTGCCTTTTGAGTTGCTGCTGGAGCTCAGAGAGAGTGCATCTGAATAAGTCTGTGGGTAGGCCCTTTAAGAGAAACTGCTTGGGACTCCAGATGTCCTCTGTCTCACTCAGTTACAATCCCTGCTGGGTTTTACAGCCAGAAGTTATGGGGACTTCTCTTCCTGGTACTGGAATCCTGGACTTGAGGGCCTGATCTGGGAATGGGACCCCTCACTCCTCAATTTTTATCCATCACACATGGGTGTGGGGCCAGCCCATTCTGTTCTCCATCCTCCTACCAGTCTCAGTGTGGTTTCTTCTTTAGTTCCCTAGTTGTCAGACTTGGATTCAGCCAGATTTCAGGCAGTTCTGAAAGATGGTTTGTTCTGTAATTTAGTTGTAATTTTGATATGGTTGTGGGAGGAGGCCAATATCACATTTACCTACACCACCATCTTGACCAGAAGTCTGAAATTTACTTATTTTTATGCATAACACCTTACTGTCCAATCTGCAGCCTCCTTAAGGCTAAGATCTTATGTATTACACCAGAGATATAGCAATAACCTTTGTCTCCACAGAGCTTAGCAGAGAATAGGGCTGATTCCTAAGCTGAATGAATAAAAGAGTCAGCCAACTCTGCAGCTAAATTCTATGCTTCTTGAGTGTAAAAACCATCCTTTATATTTTCCTGGCGTTAACACAGAGTTTATAGCCCAGAGCTCCAGTTCTCAGTAGGATCTTGAAGATATCAGACTGAAATAGTCCAGTTAGTCTGAGCAATGTCTTGTTAACTCTAGCATCTTGCTCTGTACTTGCCTGGACTCTTCACTTACTCCCCAGACCCAGTGACTTTGCAGAGAAGGAGAGGGAAGATCCAGAGGCTCCGAGGCTCCAACCCAGAAGAGCAGTGTGCTGAGGAAAGGGAGCTGGAGCTGGCTGGGACTGGGGATGTGTTGGGGGTAGGGAGTAGGGCATAGGGAGGGAGCCTGCTTGAAGCTGGAGCCTTCAGGCTGCTTGCCTGCACTTTGTCCTTATTCTCCCTTTCATCTGTCCTCATGGAACCCTGGAGTTTCTCAAAGGAGCAGAGAGGGCTGGGCATGCTCTGCTGGGGGTTGAAGGACAGCCTTCAAGGGGGGGCATTCCAAGCATTCTTTATTTCACTAGGGGTCATTTGGTGGGGGCAGAGTGGGGACCTGCCCAACACTGAGCAAAGAGGATTTCTTTGGAGAGAATAAAGGCAGTGGGGGTGTCTTCACGCAGTGAGGGACAGAACTGGGTGGGGGAGGGGAGGAAGAAGAGACAGAGAAGGCTGGGGGCAGGGCTGGACAATCAGCCAAACCTAGTTCTCCCTTTAGTGCCAATGACGGGAAGAGCAAATTGGAACCTTCAGCCCAGAAATCCGCCACCTGAGTTTAACAGGGCAGAACTGGGAATGCAGGTATCTCAAAGAGCTTTTGGGGGCTACAGCTGAGTGTTTGTTGTTGGCTTGTTTTTATTAAGTAGCTTCTCTATGTCTCAGAAGGAGTGTGTTAAGGCTCAAAGATCTGCACCCACCTCCTCACACAGAACAACAGAGGCTGTTTTCAATCGCAGTTCTGGTTTTTTAATGGAGTGGTTCTTTTCCTGCCACAGAGATGGGAAGAGGGACCATCAGGTAGACAGAATCAGGGCGTGGATGAGGGAGCCAGAAATCCTCTGGCCAATGCAACGGAACACGCGGATTTATAAAAGGGCCCCCTTCCCATGATCAGTAGGGAATCACTGCAAAAATATTTCTCTATACACAAAAGTTACATGTATAGTGGACTTTCCAGAACACAGTATTCACAGTATTGAAAACAGAAAAATTCACTTATTTAAAGAACACAGAGCTTGAAAACATAAATAGGACATTCTGGGGTCCAGAAAACCCAGAGAAATAGGCACATCCATTCTCAGGAGCTGGAGCAGCTTGGAGGCCAGAGAAGGTCACAGAGCCGTTGAGGTTTAAGGTGGAGTCCTGAGACATCTGGGCCCCTTGAGATGAAGTACAGTAGCAGCCTGTGCCTTTTCAAGTCTTTTAGATTCGTAGCAGCGACGCCAGGAGGCCTGGGCCAGGCTTGGAGGACAGGCAAGGGGCGAGAGTCTTTGAGGAAGCAGGTTGCGTGCTCTCTTACTGCTGGAGAAATAAGGATGGGCACACACAGGAGACTGTCCGAGGACGTCCCAGGCACATGAGCATTTCCATATTCCAGTTTTAGTGCTGGGTGGGGATGGGGGTGGGGATGTGGAGACTTTCCATCCCTACCGTGGCGAAGGCACCATGCACAGCAGTTAAGGACATGGCTGCTGGAAAGAGCACTCTTTCCGTGGGGCTGTGTCCATGAGACAAAGAACCTGGACTTGGCCACAGGCCTTCCCTCTACTTCTCTACCCTTTTCCCCTCCACTATCTTCTTGGTTCCACAGGGCTGAGGTCATTGAACCCTCAATGCCTTTCACGTGCCCATTTTCCCATATCTGTTCCTCCCCAGGACTAAACTGCCAACCATCCTAGCCTTCTGGGCTGGGATGCTGGTCTTAGGGGGCAGGGGAGAAGGTCTCCCCTCAGGGTGTTGCCAGGTGAATCTTAGAGCCTCCCCGCTGGGGTGATTGCCCCTCCCTCAGCTGAGCTTTGAGCAGATGCCCAGGGCCTGTCGGTAGGCCTCCGTCACCTCCTGGCAGTCCATCAGGGAAAAGCAGCTTTCCCCCAGGGGGTCTTGCCTCCAGCGCCTCAGGCCCCTGCTTCCTGGGCCCTCTGAGGGGGGCTCCTCCAGCCCCGTGAGGTTGTCCACGGACACACAGCCCCGCAGCAGAGGCTGGGGCAGCCGTTCAGGCAGGTCCAGCTGGTCAAAGGACTCGGAGGACAGGATGCTGTCCTCACTCACAGCTCCCGAGGGGCGGCTGGTCCTGGACGGGGGGCGGGGTGAGGCCAGTTCATTCAAGGAGCAGAAGGTGGCGGGCGTCGTGAGTTGCATGGCCATGTGAGAGAACTTGCCGTTATGTTTGAGGATGCCCTTGCGATGGTGGAGCAGCCCCGAGGCCTGGGGCAGCTTCTGCTCCACGGAGTCCCCACTCATAAACACATCCCCCGCGTCCAAGAGCTCCCCAGAATCGCTGGGTTCAGGAGAGGAGTAGTACCCGGATTCCCGCTGCCGAGACTTCTTGAGGATGCCCTTCTTGGGGAGCAGGGGGGCAGCCTGCTCTGGGCCTGTGGGGGCTGGGCTGAGCTCAGAGTCCTCCCTCACCCAATCCGAGGGGGCAGCGACCTTCTTCTTGAGAATGCCCTTTGGTAGTTTCAGGGTGTCCTTGCTGGGGCGAGGGGCAGGGTCATCAGCCGGGTCCCCCTGGAGAGACTGGGCCATCTCGTTTTTTTTGCGGGACTTCTTGAGTGAATGCTGGCGCTCGAGGCTGGGGGCCACGCTGCCCCCTCCAGGCGCGTGCTGCTTGAAGAAGCTGCACACCTTGGCCCCGTTCTCCAGGAGGGGGCGGGAGGACCGCCGAAGCCAGTCCGCCATGGAGGCCCGGCCAGAGTCATTGCCAGGGTGCCCTCCCTCGTGCAGAGCCTCCTGCTGCCCCACACGTGTGGTATAGCCCCAGTTGACCCACCAATGACTGGTTACATCCTCCAGGGTGGCCCGGCGGGTGGGGTTCACCATTAACAGCCACCGGATCAGGCCACAGGCATCTGGAAGACAAAGACAAGGGGCTTCAGATTGGCAGCCATGAGAACGGGCACCCACCGTCTCTCTCCCTGGCTTACCCCCACCTGTGCTAAGATACCACTCATTCCGTGGTAAGTTACGTTGACTCTCACTGAGGTCTCCACATATGCCCCAGCCCGGCCACCTCCCAGCCTCTGGCTCTCCTGGATGGACTCTGCCAATTTCCTTTCTCATGCCATGCCCCTCAGGGCTCGGTCCCCTTCATTAGCCTTGTTGTATGTGAGTGTGCATCCTCGTTCTCCCCAGAGATGCAACCCTCCGAGGATGTGGAATGTGCTGAAGGGTAAACCAAGGTTCTTATAATGTAGGTAGAAAGGACAAAAAGATTTCAAAGGATGAGGGTAAAAGCAGTGCAAGTGAGACAACTAAAGCAAAAGGGATCTAAGTTAGACCTTAGGAAGCATTAACCAAATACAACAGAGCATGTCCATAAGGAAAGGAAGAGATATCCCTCCTTTTCCAGTTCACAGACCTGGACGCAGAGAGATAACAGCAGAAGGTGGTGGAGAGTCCTCTTTTCTGCATGGGGTGACCTCCTCACTCTGCTGCCACTAACTCCCACCTCAGGAATTAGCTCAGGACACCAGGGCCTGGATGCGAACACTCATACCTCCCACTCACCTGAGGGTTTGGGTGGCTCCCGGTAGGCCCCGTTGCTGATCTGTTTCACCAGTGTCTTATGGTCCTGCCCGTCAAAGGGCATGGTGCCATGCACCAGGATGTACAGTAGAACACCCAGGGACCAGCTGTCCACCTGAGAGGGGAATGAGGGGGGAGATCAGCAAGGATGCTGGAGGGCCTCTAGCCCCCCTTGCATGCCAGAGAGAGGCCAGTGCATCTGAGGGTCACCTCCCTCTAGTATCTGGGGGCAAAGAGGGCAAAGGAGTGACTGAGGCTTAGGGGAGAAGTGTTGTCAATCACCTCTCCTTGGCAGGGGTAGTCACAAACACAAGAACAGTGGCGAGGCCATCCTTTGGGGACAGGGAGGGGGGGCTGGCTGGGTGCTGGGAAAGGTGATGGGAACCAGGAAGGTGAGCAGCACAGAATCAGACTGAGGGTCAAGAGATTTAAGTTCTTATTCTAGTTTGGCCACTGCTGGCTAGAGACCTGGCAAGTCACTACTTTGGAGGAGTGGGGGTGAACGAAGAGTGTTGAATTTTATGCTCTGAGGAGCTAACGTCACACAGGAAATGCCCGAGGAAGCTGGTGGTGGAGGGCAGACACCCACCTCTGGGCCCGTGTAGGGCTTCCCGTTGACGATCTCGGGCGAGGCGTAGAGGGGGCTCCCGCAGAATGTCTGCAGGAACTTGCCTTGGTGGTAGAGGTTGGAGAGGCCAAAGTCAGCAATCTGCAGGGTGAGACAAACATGCAGGGTCACACCAAGGTCTGGGATGGTCTGCCGCTTTCAGCCTGTCCCTCCCAGACCTTGGGGAAACGCAGGCCCCAGCAGGCTGCCCATGACTCCCACCCCACACTGGGTACTGTCAACCCAGCTCGGGCCCTGGAAGAAAGAGCCCTATGGAAGTTGTGTCAATGAGCGCCCCAGTAGAGGTTTGGGAGGGTTTCAGGGTCCTTACTGTTCCCAGGCTCCTCTGCTCATGCTTATACTCCACCCAGGCATATGCATCCTCTGGATCCACCTCCCCTGGGAAGCCCTCCATTGCCCTGAATCTTCTACCCCGAAGCCCTACAGTTCCAATAGCTTGCTATAGCCACTGCCTAGCAGTTCTGTCTCCTCATATTGCCACATCGATGCTCCCTATGCTGTCTTCCTTCTGTCTCCATCCCTCCTGCAGCTCCTAGTACAGGTGTGACCCATGAGCGGAACTCAATGGGAAGGTTGACCAGATGGAGGAGGAGATTCAACATCTCATGCCAATGTCACGACCCTCAGCAGCAAGCCGTCCCAGCTCTGAGTAAGCACGCAAGGCTGGGCCGCCCTTCCGAGCAAAGGGTTTGTTTATGTCCACACCCGGCAGGATCATGGGGTCAGCCCAGTATGGCTGAGAAGCAAAGGTGAGGGCAGAACAAAGATCACAGTCGGAGTTAGAGCCCAGGAAAGGGAATCTTTTCATAGGACCGGCCCTGAGCCATCAGATAGGAGGCTTTGAGAGGCCCACAATCTTGCTCTTGTTCTCCAGAGAGACCTTTCCCCAACCATCCTCTCAGACAGAGGCTGAGGCCAGTGCCCTTCTGCTCCTGACCTCTTCACCCCCAGCAGAGGGTCATGTGTGTCTAGGGTGGAGGGGGCCTGTTTATGAAACTCTGGCTCCTTTGTTTATGGTTTTATTGGCCTCTTATCAAGCAGTTTCCAGTCGAAGCCTATAATGAGGCAGGTGATTGGTGCAGATGGAGAGTTCGTGCCAGTCCAGGGTTTATTGGCTCTGCTCCCCTCCCCCATCTCATATATCAAAGCAAGCTTCACCTGCTCCGGGAATTGGCTGGGAAGGGGGAATAAAGTCAGCACCTCAAAGCACAGGTCATGAGCCACTGGAGAAGGGACTATGTCCTGAGTTCAAGAAGATTCTGAGGAAGTCTGAGTGCAGAGTCAGTGCTCTCCCAGGTACATGCAGGGACCAGCCTGGTATCTGCCCCTTCCAGTGCTGTGATCTGAGTTTATCTCATCAGTGTGCCCTTCTCAGTCCTAAATTAGGCTCAGGGAACCAGAAGCTGCAGGAAGCTGGTACCGGAAGGCCTGGCCTTTGGGGAAAAGTGCCAAAGGGTTACCTAATTGCAGCAGATTAACGTGTGCATGTGTGTGTGCATGTGTGCAAGCATGCACATAGGCAGGGAGAACTAAAGCCATGGTCTACTCCCTGCCAGTCCCAAACGAGCAAAAACTGCCCCTAGACCTAGACTTCTGTCAGTCTTGTGATGTTGAGAGCACTGGTTGTGAAGACCTTGGTTCTAGCCCATGCTCAGCCTCTCGTTAACCACAGAGCCCTGTGCAAGTCACCTCTTATTTTGAAGCCTTGGTTTTCCATCCATAAAACAAAATGGGAACCAACATGTAAGTCGGAGCTTGTTCGACTCCTCCTGGAACCCCCTAAGGGCTTAGAGATACTTGGCGAAAGGCTGGGAAAGGCTGGGGAGGAGAGGGAGCTGCTGGAAACAAGAAGTGGGCTCACCTTGATGTTGCCATTGGCATCGAGGAGGATGTTCTCCAGCTTGAGATCCCGGTGGACAACCCCATTCTGAAAGAGGGAAGAGAGGTTCAGGGGGAGGTCAGCAGGGAGGGCCTAGTCTGGAAAGTGAGGCAAACACAAGGCGATGGGGTGAAGGGGGCACAAGTAGGCTGGGAATACCCATGGTTATCACAGGCCCTTCCAGCCCTGGACAAGGGACTCAAAGCCTAATATCCCCTAGGCCAAGAGCCCAGAATCGAGTCTTGCCTCTGCTCATCTCCCTGTGTGATCCTGGAGAAATCTGGAATCTCTCTGGCCCAAACCAACCCCAGAGCCCAGGGACCACCCCTCGGAGAGGGCTGGGCGAGTAGGGGCCCACCTGGTGGCAATAGTGCACAGCAGAGACGATCTGCCGGAAGAAGTGACGGGCCTCGTGCTCACTGAGCCGCTGCCGCTCACTGATGTAGTCATACAGGTCGCCCCGGCTGGCATACTCCATGACGATCACAATCTTGCTGCTGTTCTCAAACACTGGGAAGAACCAGATGGGACATCAGGACCCTCCTGAGTACATTGCTCCCTTGAAGGGGTTGTAGGGGGGGGGGAGTGCGGGTACTGGCCTCTCCCTGGCCCTGTACCAGACACCTCCCTCCAGAACCTTCCTCTAGGGATGTTTGTGATGGGGCAGGAGGGTAGCAAGTAAGGGCAGGAGAAGGACATCTGAAGCTCTCCATATCTTCCAGTAGCAACTAGTTAGAGCCAAGGAAACGGGCTCAACCGCCCTCTCTGGAAGTTCTGGCTTTTGTGGGTTCTTGAAACCACCTTGCAAGTTCCCAAAGGGCAGAACCATCATTGGATGAGAATGGGAAGGCTGCTGGATTCAGAATTCAGTGCTTTTTGCTTTGGGATGTAGGGCAAATCTCTTCTAAACCCAGCAGTAAGAATGTCGGTTTGGGGTTGGAATCCTAGCCCCATAACTTACTAGCTGGCTGACCTTGGCAAGTCATTCAACCAGCGTGCCTCGTTTCCTCACTTGAAGAGGGGGGTGATAACCTCTAAGGGCTGAGGTGAGAACTAGAAAAGAGGCGGTGACAGCCAGAGGCTGACATAAACAAGCTCTCAATACATGCCACCTACTGTTAAGATTTTTTAGCAGCATCCTCCTATGTATAATATATATAATAATGCCCACACAATGCCTACCTTGAGGATCAGAAAAGGAACAGAAGTATATGTAAGTGGTTGGTACACCATAAAGTACACTGGAGAGCTGAGTATTCATCTCCCCAAACATCTTTGTAGTACTTTCCACCCAGAGTACTTCCAAGGCCTTATCCCCAGAAGCAATCAGAATATTTGGTAATTAATTGACTGGCTGGGCTCCTGGCAGGCAGCCTGCCCCATCTGGCTCATCAACACATATAGGAGGGGCCCTCTTGCCCTGTGAGGCCTTGTCCTGGCTCGAGCCCCCAGGAAAGGTAGGGAACGAGTAGGTCACCAAACTGGCCCTTCAGCTGGATTGTGTCAGAACATGCATGGCCCTGACATTGCATCTTTGTGTCAAACAGGTCCTAGGAGTTGGGCTTGCTGGGCCAGCCCCGGGCTGCTGCTGTCTAGCAGGTGAGAAGGAGCTGAGGGAGGTGGCTTCTCCCAGGAGGAGTCCCAGCTCCCAGGCACTTGGATACATGGCCGGGAGGACTGAGATTTTTCCCAGGGGAACATGAGTGAGAGGCCCTAATGGGTGGTGGCCCAGCCTCCTGGGGTGTGTCTAGCTGAGCCTCTCCCCCTGTGGATCTACATATTTCTGCAGCCTCTGTGCCATGAAATTGGGGATCAAGAGCCAGCACATTCTGGACAGCCGCTAGGTCAGTCCCCCCAGTCCATACCATCCTGTGGCAGGATGGGGATGGATCAGGAGAGCCCTGCCACACACACAGTAACTATGATGGCCCTACATCTGCAGGATTGGAAGGGGAAGGGGAAGCCACATCCTGAGCTTCAAAGCTCAGTACCCAGATCTGGCTGGGGATATGGGTGTGGGACAGACACCCATATGTGTACACACACACACACACACACACACACACACCGATCATCAAGCTTAGCCAGGCTTAACCATACTTTGCCATGCCCACTCTTCCCTAGGGGAATACACAGAGATACAATTGGCTTTCTCAGCTACTTGCCTGGGCTCCTGTGAGACAGCTCAGGCCACAGGGCCATATGAGTGGCTCTGCCCTTCATCTTCCTATGATATAACCCAAGAGAGAAGACTTCTCTCATATTTCTCACTAGGAATATTAAGATAGAGGGCCATAGTCCCCCTCCCTCTGCTGCTATCCCTTGGTCCCATCTAACTGATATTATGTAAAGGCTGGAAGCAGACAGATGTGTGTGGGAAGGTATTCCCCCTTCTTCTCCCCTCCCCCTTGCTTACTTTGTTGTCTGGGTCACAGGGAACAGGGCAGCTGGAGTGGAAAGCCACCATTGTTGTCAGAGCAAGAGGAGGCTGGGAAAGATGATAAGAAGAGGTGGGAGCCAGGCCCGTAGCGGGAATGACTCCAGGGAAGGGCAGGCCTTAGGAGGCTGGCTCTTAGCACGCATGCAGCCGAGGCAGGTGCAGGCTTCCATGTTTGAGTCTCCCCCGTATCGCAGAAGCTCTCACCGGGTTGGGGAGGTCGTGTTCAAGTACAGAAACCCTAACAATAAGCACAAAAAGCCTACAATACACGGAGTTCCTCCCAGGAGCTGAGCACACACTGACATTTTATTTGGCCTTTGCAACTACCCTGTGACGTAGATGGGATTATCCCGTTTTACAAATGAGGAACTGAGGCCCACCCAGAAACTAAATTGAATAGTTGCCCAAGCCACACCACTGAATTTCAAATCCAGCTTTTGTCCAACTCCAAAGCCGGTGTCTCTTTTCTTTCTTTGTATCATCTATTCTGATTGTTCCCACACATACACACACATACACACACACACACACACACACACACACACACACACACACATATACACACACATACTCCCAGGTTCAAACGCCTGCCTCTTTACCTTCGTGGATGGCAACGATGTGGGGGTGGTTGAGTGATGACATGATCTCAATCTCTCGCCGAATGTGCATCAGATCTTGCTCATCTTTGATTTTGTCTTTCCGGATCGACTTGATGGCCACCTGGGGACAGAGAATGTTGGAGAATGAAGAGGAAAATTTGGCAGCTAACAGTGTCCCCGAGGATATTCTCCAAGTCCTAACTGTGGTCTGCCTGCTGCTGCCACCAAGGCAGCAGGATGCACCCAGGGATGCCACTCTGACCCCCACTAGGGAAGATGGCGGAGAGGCTGGAGAGCACCTTCTGTGGGTGTGGTCCATGGTCAGGAAGGAGTAAGGACTAATGATGAACAAGAAGGCAACAACCATTCGGAAGACTGATGCTTTAGGATTTACACAGCAAAATTATCCTACTTCAGCAGGAGGACAAAGATTTGCTCACCATTGGATCCCTGATGCCAAGCATAGTGCTGGGCACACAGTAGGCACTGCACAACCATTTGTTGTGCTAGTAAATTAATTGGCCCTCCCAACAGCCCTGAGAGGTAGGCACAGGAAACTGGTACCCTGAGCAAGTGACCTGCTCAAAGTCATACTGTCACTCACTGGCATGGACTTGATGAACCTGGACAACATTATATGAAGTGAAGTAAGCCAGGCACACAAGACAAATGCTGTACTAGTCTATTTAGATGAGGTGACCAAGAGAGGAAAATGCACAGAACAGAAAGTAGAACAGAGGTAGCCAGGCGAAGAAGGGACTGGTTGGGGGATGAGCAGTGACTGTCTAGTGGGTACAGAGAGCTTCTGTCTGGAGTGATGAAACGATGTGAGGAATGCATAGTGGTGATGGTTGCACAACATTGTAACTGTACTGAATGCCACTAAATTGTACACTTAAATGCTTAAAATGGTAAATTTTATGTTATATATATTTTACCACACAAAAAAAATTATGGAAACAGAAAATCCCACACAGTTCTCTTCAGTCTAGGGAAGGAATGTCCCCCTCCCAGCAACCGCATCCTCTGGGCTTTGCTATCTTGTCTGAACATCCCATAAAAGGATGAATGCTCCAGCTGGTTTTCGTGGCAGGTCTGCAAGGGTGGAGGGAGGTGAGGGAGAATAAAGAGCTGCCAGATGCCCTTGCGGCAAAGCTCTGGAAACTGAGGGGTCTCCGTCTCCCCCTCTCTCCATCCCACACAGGGCCAAGGTGACAGAAAGGGGAGAATCACAACTGTGTAGTGTGTGTGCGTGCACACGCACACAGAAAACACAGTCTGGGAGCCAGGAGACGGAGGTCCTCCTCCAGGCTCTGTCACTGTCCCCATGGGCAGTCCCACCCCTTCTCAGAGCCTCAGCTTTCTTTTCAGTGAAACAAACAGGCTGAACGGACATGTGTGGTACTTTCCTGCTTTGACTGTGAGATGAGCCACGCAAATGCCATGCAGAGGCTTGCCTTGCTGGCATCGGGAGCTGGGCAGGGGCGGGGTGTCACAGGGCTGGTCACTTCCTGTGAAGTCTGGTTCAGGGACGCAAATGGTAAATAAAAGACTTCCCCTTCAAGGGAGACAGGCAAGTTAGGAGAAACCCCTAGGCAGAGACTGAGGTAAACAGCTCCTCATTCAGTTTCCCAGGAGAGTTTCAAAAGGAGACAGAGAAAAGGAAACCACTTCTGGAAGGGAGGGGCCTCTAATCCCCCCTTTCACCGGCTCGGGAGGCTCTGGAGGCAGACAATGGCTTCCTGCTCACAAGAATGCGGAACAGCCCCGAGTAATCCGTAAGAGGAGCTGCTGACAGTGCCCAGGGCCGTCACCCCAGCAACGGGCCATCGGCGTGCCCTCCTCCCCCTCCCCCGGAGCTGCCTCCGTAAAAGAGCGAGGCCCAGCTCTCTGTGTCCCTGAGCAGAGCAGGGAGGACAATGGCAGCGGGAGGGACTGTCACCATGGAGCCTCCCGCCAAGATGCTGGGGAGGCCCACGCTGCAGCTGCAGGTGCTCGCTGCACGCCCCCACCCTTCTGCTCCAAACCACCCCGAGAGCTGTGCTGCGAAATCCCTGGTTTAGAATTGGACAGTGGGTGGGGATGGGGACAAAGGGGCTGGAATCCTCCATCAACTCTGAGGTTTCAGTCTGGAGCACGGCTTCCTCACACCTCTCTCCCCAGACCCCTCTCCACTCCCGGAAGACACGATTTTATGGGCTAATTCTTTCCTCTCTAAATGTCTGCATTTTAATAATTGGACAATGGATAAAGTACTATGTACTCTTCAGATAAAGGGCCATAAAAACCTATTAACAGATAGTAAAAAATCATACATGAATCACAAAACTTGATAATGAGACAACTATTTGAGGGCTTAAGATGTACACATGAAAAAGCTAAGCATATTTTGGATGTATAATTGTGTACACACAAATAATACAACAATGAGAGAAACGATCCCAGGCTTAGGAGGCAGAGCTCTCAAAAAAGACAAGACCTAAAAGAAAGGAGGCTCCCCCTGCCCCCTTCTCGAATAAAGCGATCTGAGCTGTGCTAGAAACAGCACTCTGATGGATAGAGGGTACAAGTCAAACCTTGAGATCCATTTCTCTCAAATTCGGAAGCCTATGACTCTAAATCAGAAGTGTTAACCTCAACGGACAGTTAAATCCTCCTGTAAGCTTATGCTCTGGCCTCAGGGATGAGGGCACGGACCCCAATCATCTACTTTAGGTCCTAGGAGAGCACAGTGTGGCTGGCACTTTCCAGGAAAGAAACAAATAATGTCAGCAGTCCTCCACCAGTCCCTAAGCAGGTGACAAACCAGAAGAGCAAGATGTCAGTGCCCTGGTGAGGCTGGGCCACTGTTCCTCAACCTATCCCATGAGAAGGGCCCCTAGCTACCTGCTGGCTAGCCTAGCAAAATAAATTAGATGTAGGCAAAGCTCAGGCCTAGACAGAGCTCCGAAATCGAAAGTACTCAACAATTGTTTACTGGTGAACACAAACTGCAATCTAGATATATTGATGAGGTCATTGGGCTGATTCCTGACTGCTGGGGGCAGTCCCAGGTAAGATTAACTGCCTTTCTTCCTGGGCATGGGTGGAGAGGCAACCTCTGTTACAAGCACTAATTTGGAGGGACCTTTGTTCTCCATCTGCAAGGTAGTTGAGCAACCACTCTCTAGAATAAAAATATATTGACTGAAGCTGAATGATCACCCAGAGGTAGAGAGATCACATGCCCAGGGACAATCCTGGTTCATCCATCCAGCAATATTACTAATATTATTATTATTACCCCTTTCTCTCCAAACTACCCAGGTTTAGATAATATAGTATGCGGCCACTCTACTCAGAGGGAAGAGGGAACCCAGACACAACAATTATATTAATGGACATGTGAACACTAGGTCTGTGGGTGTCAGGAGAGTGGCACATCTTTATGTGCCACTACTGAACTCTGCAACTCAAGACAAGTCACTTAAATAATCTGGTCAACTAGTCTGGCTGGTTTTATTGTCTTCATCTGAAAAATGAAAGGTTATTTATTCTCCAAACACCTGCTGAACACCTACTATGTGCCTGGTGCTATGTGCCTGGTGCTATGTTAGGTGTTGGGGATTTAGACAACAATTGGACAGTCCCTCTACCAAGGTCTTCAGTCCAGTGGTAGGACTGGCAATGAACATCAACTCCAGTCGAGTGTGATGAGTGTGAAAACAGAGGCCCCTGCCTGCCAGGGGCTCAGGAGCACTGGAGGAGCTTCCTCTGCCTGGAGGAGCAGGGAGAAAACTGTTCTAGATCCTGACAGATGAGTGCGTTTTGCCAAGCCAAGGAGGGTAGGTTAGGGAGGGGCAATAGGGGCATGCCAGGCAGAGAGAAATGTTTGAGCAAAGGCCAGAAAGAAATTTGCACACCAGGATCCCTAAGCTCCCCTCCAAACGCCAGCATTGTCTGCTGAGCGTCTTCAGAAATGGGTCACCTGCTACTATGCCAGGAAGGTGCTAGCCAAGGATTGTTATAAAGAGCTTGTTCTGAGGCCCTATGCTATATCTCTGTTAACCTGTCTGAGCACAGTTCCTACTGATACCAACCCAGTGATTTCTCGCTCCTGTGGCCCTGCAGGGCTAATTCCCTATCCCATGTTGCAAATGGCAAGCACTGCAGAAAAGGTGCACCGACTCTCCGAAGGTTCCCTGGTACATCAAGGCAGAAGGATCCAAAAGGGAGAGGTGTTCCCTGGAGAAGCTGCCATCTCAAAAGACAAAAGATCCTTGCAGATGCCCCACCCTGCCTCCAGCTCCTTACCTCCCGCCCCTGGAGAAGGGAATGCCCCACACCGTGCCTTGGGCCAAGCTGTACACTATCATCAGCCACCCCCATCCCACTTACACAAACACTGGAGAGGTGGGTGCTGGGGTTCAATTGGTTAAACACTGCCCCTACCCAACCCTCAACTCAGATCAGGAATGATCTGGATTCAGGAGAGGATGGCAGAAAGGTCTTAGAAAAGCAAGAAATAAAGGTGCTGGTTCCAGGTCCCAGGAGAGAGGGTGCAAACTGAGCATCTCTGGTCAGAGCTATTGCCAGGAGTTGGAGCCAAGGTCCTTGGCTCTTCTTTGACCTTTCACGAAGCAGCTGCCATCTGGGAGGTGGGGAAGGAGATGGAGGATGACCCACTTAGATAATGGAGGAGAGGTTGAGCTGGGCTGGCCTGGGCTGGGCAGAGTGGGGATGGGCCTACAGTGTGGGGGCTCACCATCCCACCAAGCTTGCCAGAGAACCAGCCAGGGAGAGGAATGGGCTCCAGGAATGAGGGGAGTCTGAGCTGCTTCCCCTAAACCACATACTATGCCCACCCCTCCTTGCCACCCTCCTGCCCACTCTGCCAGGTTGCTGGGCAAGGCACTTCCCTGCCCAGCTCTCTTGTGTGGTTTGGCCAGAGCCCAAGGACAAGAGTCGCCTGCAGCCGGAGCCTCCTCCCTGCTGCTGAGCAGGCAGGTGCAGGAGGCGTTGGAGGGCAGCTGGCCAGGTGGGAACCCTTCTCTGGAGTAGGGGCTGAAGGAGAGACTAGCACTCTGAACAAAGCAGAGACCAAAGTGCTTAGGCTCAAAGAAGCTGAGCACAGCTCAGTATCTTATTCAGGGCAGAGAGACCCAGGATGGATTCCTCCCGGAAGGGGAGGGTCTAGTCAAAGCAGCCTCACTGGGATGACACTGTATCAGCTACTGTGCTCAGCACTTCACCATATATTATCTTATTTAATCCTATGAGAATACCACGCAGTAGGAGTTACTATAACCCCACTTTACAGATGAGGAAACTGAGGTACAAAGAGGTCACAGAGCTGGTGAGCAAGAGAGGCAGGATTTTGAACCCATGCAGTAGACTGTGAGTTAAGCAGCCTTCCTGACAAAGTAAAAACCAGGCATGTTGTGTAGTTTACCCAACCAGGATCTTTCATAGTGCAGAGTGTGTGTGTGGGAGTTGGTTCTCAGTGATCCTCCAACCCTAGGCACTGCCTGAAGCACTGAGAAAGGTGACTGACTGGAGCAGACTGTTGGAATGACAAAACACACTGAGACAGGCCGGGCCCAACTGAAGGCCAACTCCCAGACCAAGACTCAGTAGTGGGGATCCAGGACTCGAGGTGGTCAGATCAGGGGCCTATGTTGCAGGCATGCTACTAACCAGCCATAGAACAAGTCTCCTCTCCTCTCTGGGCCTCAGTTTCCCCATCTGTCAATGAAGGAATAGGAACATCTTAATCATTTTCAAATCCCAACAAGCCATTTACTCTATCAGATAGAAGCACCTCTGCACCAGATCACCAGCCATTTGGACCCCCATCGTGTTCCTCATGGAAGCCCTTGGAGGTTAAGACATCCATGCAGATCATCCCAAAGGCTCTGGTCAACTCTAGCAGCAGTGGGTGTTTTTCTCTTTAGGGGGAGAGGGCGTGAGGGAGCTGGGAGGGTCACAGGAGGAAATGTCATCGGGATACCAGGAATGTACTTGGAGACTAGAAGATCCAGAGTAAATATTTGTTTTTCCTTTGATGCCCTCCTAGAGTAGCCATTAGTTCTGCCCACCTGCCCCTCCCCCAGGACAGTCCTCAAGCCCCTGATAATCTCATCTAGGCAGGGTGGAGATGGGAAAAGGTCTGTAAAAGTGGAGAGAAAATTGGGGTGGGAGTCACCCAGCAGGACTTCCTCTGAAGTTAGTCTCTCCCAATAATCTCAGTTCATTTTGAGGGGGTTTGGGTGGCTCCCATGTCCCTCTCTCCCATTGAAGATCCTGAGGTTGGTCTCTCTTGGGGGGAGGGGGAGCAGTGAAGAGCAGGAATGAGGGTGGGGTGGGGAAGAGGACTCTTCTCCAGAACTGAGGAACCATTAGCACAGCAGGCAGCTGCTCCACGAGAAGACAGACCCTGAGCAAGTGCCCAGCAGAAGCACAGAACGGTCTATGGATCGGGGAGGTTTGGAATAGGTCCCATTCCTACAGATCTCAGCTCCCTGCATACAACAAAAGGCTGAGGTGGGGAGTACCTATGGAGTCAGTGTTCTGATGTAACAAGAGCTGGAACCCCTGCCTCCAGACCCTGAGATTTGAAAACTGAAAGCCGGTTTATCTCATTCCAGAATCAATAAGATCTTTTTATTGCTCCCTCCCTCCCCACCTTCTTCCCTCTCTCTCCTATATGTAGTGATCTAGGTCAAAAGCCTGATGGGATCTCTAAACTTAAATCTCAGTTTCCCACATTTTTGGCCCTCCAGGCCCGCCAACCCAATCTTCCCCCCACAATCAGCTATCTTTGTAAGCCCCTTACAAAGGCTGGGCCCAGAAGTCTGAAGCCTGGAGCCTCACCAGGCCCACACACTTTATAGAAAGAGAAAGAAAAGGAAAGTCAGGAAGTACATGATTGCCCAATGGCTGTAACCTGGCAGCAGGCAACAGGGGACCATGCCAGGCATTAGCAGAAAAAACACACTCGGTCCTATTGATGGGGCCATAAATCGATCCCCTTTTGCCAGCATCCACTCTCCTTCGCCAATGAAATGACTTCTTGGATTTCAAACCAGCTACTGGCTGCTAAAGCAAACAATCTGGGGAGGCGACTGCAGCCACAGCCGATAGGGCAAACCATGGCTACACACACACACACACACACACACACACACACACACCTTCACCCACACCCACACACGCCTGTGCTTCCACACATCTCATAACCAGCACCCAACTGGATTTGGCAAAAGAATCCTAGAACACCTGCCCTAAAAGGCTTGTTAAAATACAGATTATTTGGTCCCATCCTAGACCTTCAGAATAAAATCCTATGGGTGTGGGACCAGAGAATAAGGATTTCAAACAAGCACCCTAGTTGCTCCTATGCATATTAAACTCCAGTTTGAAAACCACTATTAACCAAGTTTCAGCAAGCTTGCCTCTCTTTCAGGGTTGGCCTTTCCAGATATAAGCATCAGTTCTCACGGTGGTTTCTTCATATCAGAACAATTTACATTCACGCTTACTTCTCATTCAGTCCTCACAGCAGCTTGTTAGGGAGGCTGAGGTTTCTCCATATTTGCCAAAGGGGAAACTGAGAGTATAGAGATTAATTAATTGCTCAAGGTCCCAGATTACTACTACTATTACTACAATATGTACACACACACACACACACACACACACACACAAATTAACAGGACACCTTTCTGAAAAGGCCTTAGACCCAAATGAATCTTGGGGCACTGTGGACCTTGCACCAGAGCCTGGTTTCACATTTCTCAGAATAAAAATAAAAATCTCATCATATTGCTGGTGTTGCTTAGTGATTGAGTGTTGACCTATGAACCAGGAGGTCAGAGTTGGATCCTAGTCAGGGCACATGCCCAGGTTTTGGTTTCGATCCCTAGTAGGGGGTGTACAGGAGTAGCCTATCAATGATTCCCTTTCATCGTTGATGTGTTTTTTTTTCCTCTCTCTCCCTCTCATTCTCTGAAATCAATAAAAATATACATTTTTAAAAAACTCATCATATGGACACTTTGACTCACTCTTAGATTTAGAAAAGACTTAAGGATCCAACCCACCCCCACTCCACGGCTGTGCAGATCTCCGCAGTGTCCTGGGCTGCCAGATTCATAGAACTGAGTTGAGAACTAACTGGAGGCCTCTCTCATTCATCTAAACACACACATTTACTGGTATGAACCCCCTACTTAGATCAGGTGCCTTCTATTTCCTCTTCCCATTCCACTCTATTGGAAGGCTGTTCCAAGCTAAATTCCATCTTCTTTAGGGGGACCTCTCATCTCGAAGGATGC
>PVJN01007271.1:19167-70821 GCA_004026805.1 Lasiurus borealis | reverse complement strand
GTAGACTAGAAGAAAAAAGATAATATATTCATAAGGGAATATAAGGAAGTATGGACAACTGCTTGTAAGTATATAATATATTAGGAATGCAGGAGTTAAGAATGAGACTGAGTTAGATTGTATAGGATAAAATATGTAGACAGGAGAAGAGGGAGTGAAGGTTACTCATGTACAGTTAATGGGGCAGTAAATATGGCAGAATATTTCTACTAAATTCTGGGAACACACACAAATGGAGGAAAATAAGCTGATATTAGTGCCTATTATGTAATCAGTAAAACACCTAAAAAGGTAGGGCGTACATGAGTGAGATAAGGTATAGCCATTTTCATAATGATGTTACAACTTCGTTGAGGTTCCAGGAATAATGTACACGAGACAATTAGAAAACAATTACATAATAGCAAGTGATTAGCTGCTAAATGGCGTGGCTAATACTAATATGTTGTATGAGTTCCTAAGAGAGGAGACCAAGAAGCTGGAGAAATCATGGCTGGTTTCATAGACATGGAAGGACCTTATGAGACATAGCAGCTTTGGCTGGGGATGGTGAAAGTGTGGATAAAATGACTTTTTTTTATAAAGTCAGAACATCAAAGATTTGCCAATGAAGAGCAGTGTATAATGATGCTGGGCCACGAGGCTGGGTGGCTTTGTAAGCCTGAAAGAGATCTGATGATATTGTAAACAGAATTTTTGAGAATTATTTATGAATGTGATTAATAGGAAGTGGGTAGAAATTTTAGAATAGTTCACTTTACATAAACAGGGGCCTCATATTCCAAATTATTATATGTAAATGTGAAAGTTAGACAGTGAAGAAGACTCATAGGGAAAAAATTTGAAATATGGTGTTGGAGGACATGTCTTTGGATACCATGAAACACCAAAAAGATGAACAAGCGGGTCCTAGAGCAAATATAATGAAAAGAGGCAAAAATAACAAAACTGAAGCTGTCCTACTATGGGCATACCATGAGAAGGCAGGGTTCTTTGGAAAGGACAATAGTACTAGGAAAAACAGAAGGCAGCAGGAAAGAGGAATTTCAAATATGAGATGGATTGAGTTAATAAAAAAAAATTAAAAAGCCATTGACACGAGTCCTCAGGAGTTTGGCAAGGCTGTTGATGACAGACCACTGTGGACATCAGTCATTCACAGAGTCACCAGGAGTTGGAGCCAACCCAGCCATATGTAACACACAGAGGTAGGACCATAGGAGAGCCAGACTCATGGACTTCAGTTATCCAGGTTCTACAGTCAGAGCTACAGGAATCACAGGCAGAAGAGAAATATCTGTGGTCTAGAAGGAGAGCGGGAGTTCTGGGGTGTCATGTTCACAGTTATTCAGAGCTATTTATGTCACTAGCCCTGTGACTCCGTCATTGCCTCATGGCACTAATATCTAGTCTCACCCCTTTCTTACTCCATTTTACAGAGCCCCTTGCTGCATAGCTTCCTACTAGGTTGGGCCAATGCCAAGCATGTGTATTGAACTGGCAGGGATGGGTGAGGGAGAAGCCAGGGTGTGTCTCCCTCCACGCTCTTCCTTACAGAAAGGAGATGGGACTTTTCACCCATTTCACTCTTTCCTTCAGGCTCCCAGCTCCTACAGGGAAGCCACACCATGGTTCTAGATTCTTCCAGAGGACTGGCTTCTGGGGTTCTGGAAACACCACTTCTTCCCCTGGGCCATAACAGCCTTTATGGCTAATCTCTGGGTTAATTCATCATTCCCTGTTTGGCTTCTCAATTTTTTTTAATCACCAGGGCAATCAATTCTCTATCTGAAAGTCTTAAAATACATAGAAATATTCCTGGTTTCTGGCTGAACCCTGATTATTTAATCATGAATAAACCTTTCTGGCTCTGGTTTTCATATCTTTAAATGTAAAAGTATGAACTGATTACTTGTAATGCTTGTAAAAATAACTGATAGTCTCAGATAATCAGATACGTAACTCATATTCCAGGAGTTTATCGTTGTGCAATTCTTTCATCCTTATAAAAACTTCCCATGGGATAGATATGTGGTGCTTGTGGGAGCCCCTTTCCACGTCTCGCACGGTTCAGGTTTCCTGGTTCAGGGTTCAGGTTCTGAAAGAGGCTGCACGCAAACGAAAAGAGAGACTAGAAAACATTAATTTGGCGGTATTGGGGGGCCAGGCAGGAGCCTTCCTCTAGTGGAAAGGACTGCCACTTGCTCTGGCCTTTTTCTCCCTTTTATTAAGGCTTTTGGACACACCCCTTGCCTTTAGGCAAGAAATAAAAAAAACAGAAATTAACATGAAACAAACAGGTAGAGGCTGCTTCAGCTAACAATGTTTTCATCTAAACAGTGAGTGATTAGCTCTGACCTTTCAGGGCAGTTAAGGTTGACCAGCCTTCTGGTTTCCTGTTTACATCCATTTAGTGAGAACAATGTTTGGTTTCCAACAGGTGCTCTTTGGGACATTTGCTTGAATGGAAATTTTGAAAAAAACATTATTTAATGATTGCAGAACTTTAAAATGGTGGGAAGTGACCCAACATAGGTCAGCCTTTTAAAGGACCATGACTGATAATCTGCATGGAGATGCATGGAGAATAGTGGCGAACATGGAAGGAAGATTTCTTATGAGAAAATCCAAGAAGGATGGCAAGAATTTATAAGTGCATTTAGCCCCAGAGACGGAGCATTTGGAGCCAAAAGGTCAACAAGCAGAGAAAAGAGAGGCGTCCTTTTCCTTAGCATTTGCTAACACCCGCAGAGTCATCTCCTTCATCTGCATTTCCATCTCTTTAGTGACCAAGACCACCCTGTTGCCTTATGAGTGTCTACTTCAATCATCTGACAGGCAATTTAGAATTTTGGTAATTATCTAAGGATTAGCGGTGGAATAGGCTTTGTTCGCTCCCAATTGAATGCCCAATTTTGCAGCCATAATTGGAAAGATTTCCAGTAATTTGTGGTAGTTGAATTTAGTAAAAGGAACGGGGTGATTTTTGTTACTTTATTCCATTGTGGGGTCTTTATAATCCGTATTTGGCAGAGGCATGAGATAATCTCTGGCAATGTGGGTCTTGGAAAAGATCTTTCTCTGTGACACAACTGCAGAGAAGGTTGAATGCCTTCCATCCTGCTTCTTATTCATTCTCCCTGGGTATTATCAGTCATCATTACTCTTCACACTATAAGGCAGGACCATTTTTGTGCCTATGAGGAATCACTGAGAGGAAATTTTGCTCCAAATTAACCAGAATTATTTTTTAGTCTGTGATTGAATTATTAAATAGTTGATGATTGATCCAGTGCTAAATCATCAGAAATAATGCGTATAAGATGATTAATTATGTCAGTCCTGTGCTGTGCCTTATACAGACACTTGCAGAGGCATAGATTTTGCTTTCCTTTGTTAATGATCAGAGCCAGACACCCTGGCTCCCACATACAGAGCAAATAGGAATAGAATTTCAAACTCTTTCAGATGGTACTAACAAAGCATGGATAGGTATCTATTTGCATAGATGTATGTGTGATAAAAACGACCATGGATAGTCTATGTTAATCCAGTGAAAAAAATCATTTAGTTTAACATATTTAAAGATCAACTCTGATGGGACCAATATTCTAGCATCTTTGGGAGCTGTAATGAAAAGAAGGCGTGATAATATATTTCTCAGGTTTCCACTACATTTGCAGACCAGTTGTAGATAGAATAATGACAAAAGTAAAACTGTTTGTTTAAACTTTATAGGCATTTTAGTAGTAAACTATTGAATTCTGAACTGAATAAAAAACAAGGGCCACATTTCCCTAAAGAATATTGACTTCGCAAATCAATGGCACTAGACCAATGAGAGCGAACATTTAGTCTTGGTTCTTCTATTATATAATGCTGGCCTGCCTTCTGTTGCACATCTATCAAACGTAGGAGTTGGACTCTAGTGGTGACTGTCCCAGTCTATCAAATAAAGTCCTCCAGTTTTGATGAGGATGTGCATTTCATTTTCATCCAAATGATGGAAATCTGAGTTTGACAGAGCTTTTGCCACAGCACAAAGTGGAGAAGGATTTACTATGATTGAAAGACATGGTCCAGTGTGAAGCCATAGTCCAATGTAGATTGGTGTTTACTGGAATGTGTGATTACTTGGCCTCTTCAATTTTTAAAATTAAGTGCTCAGCTTGTAAACAGTTTGACATTAATAGCTAATCAGTGCTGAAAAGTGAATAATAAATAGCATAATGACCATCAACAATTTATTTTATTTCATTACTGTTTTCTAAGCTTGTTTTTTTTTGAAATTCCTGTTTATTTCCTAATCCTTTAGAGCTGTTTTCACAAATTCTAACATTCCACCCACAAAAAATGCCAGACAACCACTGCAACCACTGTCAGAGAGGATTTAAAATATATGTATATGTTTTATTAATATTTTTACAGAGAGGAAGGGAGAGAGATATAGAGAGTTAGAAATATCAATGAGAGAGAAACATCGATCAGTTGCCTCCTGCACAGCCCCTACTGGGGTATGCCCACAACCAAGGTACATGCCCTTGACCAAAATCAAACCTGGGACCCTTCAATCCACAGGCCAACGCTCTATCCACTGAGCCAAACCAGTTAGGGCAGTGGTTGGCAAACTGCGGTTCTCGAGCCACATGGGACTTGCGATAGTCAACAGAGTGGCTAACCATTAGGGTAGAGGATTTTTAAGGTTCCATTAAAGCTCTTAAATTTTATGATACTGCATGTATCTAATAAAGATGAAAAGTTCCACTTCTATTCAAGTTATCATTCAACAATGTAAGCAAAAATAAAGACTTTCTCAGACAATTAAAATCTAAGAGATTTTCTTGCCAGTATACCTGCATTAAAAGAATTTAAAAGGAAGTTCTTCAGAGAGAAAGGGTATAACAGCAGATAGAAATATGACTTCATATCAAGAAACAAAGAGCCCCCAAAAGGATAAAGTTATACGTTCATATAAAATATTTATATACCTATATTATACTTAATCTTTAAAAAAGTTAATTGAGTGTTTAATGAAAAAATATAACTGTTCATTGTATGATTTATAATAGACATTCAAGTACAATGTATGTATTCAGTGGCAGAAAATATATATTAGAATATTTGATACATCTGAAGTGATATAGTATTAATCAAAGGTAGACTTTTATAACTTAAAAATGAATTTTATAAACCCTAAAACAAGCACTAAAATATTAATAGTTCCAAAAGTGAAATTATAAAAAAAAAACTTCAACAAAACAAAATAAGTCAGGAAAAAGGAATGAGGAGGAAGATAAGACAAAGAGAAACAACCAGCGAGATAAAAAGTTGAAATTCAAATATATCAGTAATTATATTAACTGTAACTAGACAAAATTCCAAATAAAAGGCAAAAACTGTTAGAAGAACACAACTCTATAATATCGACACTAACCACCCCCCACTTAAAATTAACCATATAGTAAGATAAAAGCAAAAGGATAGGAAAAAGATAATACCTTGTAAATATTAAAGCAAGGGAAAGTGTCTATTAATATACAAACTAGGCTTCAGAATATGGAATATTGTTAGAGAGGAACAAGATAATGATAAAGTACAGATGCATCAAAAAGACTTAACTGTTCTAAACACATGTGTATCTAAGAAATGCTTTAAATTGGTTCAAAATATATTAAAAAACTAAAATAATAGACAAATCTATAAATATAGATGGAGAAACTGTAACACCACTTTCTCATTAGATAATGGAACAAATAGAAAATCATCCTATATAATAAAAGACCAATGTGCAAATCGACAACTGGCAGAACGACCAGTTGCTATGATGCGCACTGACCACCAGGGGGCAGACACTCAGCGTAGGAGCTATCCTCTGGTGGTCAGTGTGCTCCCACAGGGGGAGCACTGCTCAGCCAGAAGCCGGGCTCACAACTGGCAAGCATAGCTGTAGGGGTGGGAGCATCTCTCACCTCTGCGGCAGCAGTAAGGATGTCTGACTGACGGCTTAGGCCCGCTCCCCTTAGGAGCCGACAGTCAGACATTTCCCCAGGGCTCCCAGTCTGCGAGTGGGCACAGGCCAGGCTAAAGGACCCCCTCTAGTCAAGTATAAAAGACCTGAACAGTACTGTCACACAGCTTTGATGAATGAACTTTATATGACACTCTCCAAAATAACAGCAGAATATATCTGATTTTAAAATGTACAGTGAATGTTCACCAAGATAGATCATATTCTAGGCCATAACAAAATTCTCACTAATGAAAGTAATTAAAATTACAAAAATATGTTTTATGCTTATAACAGCATTAAAAATCAATAACAGAAGGATTCTTGGAACATTTCCAAGTGTTTGAAATTAAACATTACATTTCTACCTAGCCCATGGGTCAGAATAAAAATAACAATACTTTGAATCGAATGCAAATGAAATGCAGCATAACGAATTTTGTGGACTATGGCTAAAACAATGCTTGGAGGAAGATTTTTATGCTTATTAAAAAATCTAAGAAACTCTAAAATCAATAATTTCTAGTAAGCTGCAGAAGCTTCTAGCCTTTCAGGAAAGTTCATACTTTATAAAATTGCATGCTAAGAATTTATTTTCCAGACTTTTACCAACATTACTCCCAAATTAAAAAGAATTCCCATGTTGGCTTGGTATTTATTACAGTTTCTAAAAGGGTTTGAAATACAACTTTTCATTAAGCATAAAATACCAAGCTAGGACCGTATTGACAGAGAGAGAAATTTTACTGAATGGCCACTTCCCTACCTAAAAGATGTCTCAATCTGAATTTATTTGGCTACACAAAAGATTGTTATATATTTAGGTTTTTATTTCACTTGCACAGTGTGTTTGTGTTATAGAAAATATTTTAAATTAAAAATTTTGTTGTAAATTATTTTTACAGTGAAGATTGTTTTTAGTTCTTTTTATATTGTACAGTATTTTATGTCATGCACTAGTGTATGCTTTGTAGACTGTTTAATGACTGGATTTCTTCCTATAATTTTTGAAATACAAAACCAGTGCTTTACACTTGTGCACTGTTTTAAAATCTATTAAAATTGTCATTGACCTTTAAAAATAAAATCAATAAGATAATTAAAGTACTTGAGAGACTAGAACATGCAGAGTAAATTAAATTCAAAGAAAGCAAAAAAGGAAATTGTAGTATATATATATATTCAGAAATCAATGAAATTTTCAACTGAATAGCAATTATGAAATCAACAAAAGCTGACTCTGAAACTACTGATGAAACTGATGAAACTCTAGCGAGGCCAGAGAAAAGACACAATTGATAAATATCTGGAATAGAAGGGGAGATAGTACAGATCCTACAGATAGTAAATATATATTAAGGAGATATTATGAATAACTTTATGTAAATAAAAATGATAACATAGATGAAATGGCCAAACTACTTGAAAGACAAGAATTGCCAAAGCTCACTAAGAAAGATATCACTCTATATCTGTTATATAAATGTAGTTAAAACTTATTTTCCCAAAGAAAACTCCAGGTCCAGATGGCTTTAGCTTCACTGGTGAATTAAAACAAACATTGTAAGGAGGAATAATACTAATTCTATCTAACCTCTTCCAGAAAATAGAAGACAAGGAATATTTTAAAACTCTAAACCAACCAAACACAATTCAAGGAAAAATGTATAGTATCTCCCATGAACCTAGCTGCCAAAATCCTTTGCAGAATATTATAAAACAAAATTCAACAATATTTTAAAGGGATATATTAACATATATGCAATATGTTAATGCATCATAACCACACGGTATTTATACCAGGAATACAAAGTTGATTCAATCTTTAAAAATCAATCATTTAATTAGACTTGTAACAACAAAATAAACACAACGCAAATATGGTCATCCCAAGAGATGCTTTCAAAACTGACAAAATTGAGTGCCAATTTATGAATGAGAACTCTTAGCAATATCCAAATGCAAGAGAACTTGGTCATTCTTTCAAATGGCATTGTAAAAATCACCTATGGCTGACATCCTACCAGACAGTGAAAGACTGAATGTTTTTCCGTTTAAGATTGAGAATAATGTGAGGGTTTCTGCTCTCTTCGCTACTGTGAAGGTGGAAATAAAAACAGGAGGATTGGTGGAAATTCTGTATAAGTAGTAGTAGTTCTTATCTCGCACAAATGGGAACATTGTTTTTTTTTGTAATTTAGCTGAATATTGGACATTTGTTCTTGAGATAAAGTAGAGGATTGCTGAGTATTAGACAGGAATCACATACCGGAAAGAGTATGTACATAGCTCCCAGAAGACAAACAGTTCAGGTCATGCCTACTTGGCTCAGTAGCATCCGCAGTATTGGGTTTAGATGGACCCTTACACTCACGAAATGCAATAGACTGCAGTTGACATTAAGAAAACGTACAGAAAAAGGCAATAGGATAGCACAGAAAATGACCCGCCACTGCATACTTGGGAAATGCATGGTCCCCATGAGACAAACTTGTGTGAGGTCACACCATCTTAGCCCGGGAAAACCACCGACTCTTGGGTCTCTTTAGCTATTCTATCTGGTCGAGGGGTAGCTCCTTTAGTGCTGCATGACTTGCCCGCACTTTCCAGTGCAGCTGCATCTCGCTGTTACCATTTACTCAGTACTGCGACAGCAATGAGGTACTTGTGCTTGGTTTCCTACATATACTTAACCTCTGCTAAATTCTAGCTTATCTTGGATACAGCATACCCATAAATCCCTCAGGATAGCATTGCAAGGGGGGGCTGAATTGAAGGTGAAATCCTCAAGCAACCCTGAGCCCAGAGAAAAGGTCACAAACCAATTCTGGGAGACGATTCTCCAAGGGTTTCATTCTTCTGTATGTCTTGTCAGCAGAGGTACTGACTGCCCTATGGTCCAGACTATTCATTCAAAGATGTTCAATGATCTGCCTTTGAAGATACAGTGTCATCTGTCAAAGGGAGAGATGCTTATTGTTCAATATAACAAAGATAATGTCTGCTTCTGGAGCAAACGTTAGGCCTGCTGAGTGCTCCTTATAAAAGATTCTAGAACCCTAAGCTCAGGGTCTCTCTCCTATAACTCCAGCCGTCATATATGCAGGTGTCTATCTGATGTGACCACAGCAATACTCAGAACCTTATCTTGTTACTTCTAGAACCTGAGAAGCCATGCATCGTAACCCTTTTGTCCTGTCTATTGGTGATAGTACACGATCGTTAAACCATATAATAACTCTGCTGCTGTTCTGACATTTTTCTCCTCTGATTTTTCCTGTCACAGCAGGAAGGCAGGCTTTTTAGAAAAAGCATTCAGTTTTAAGCAGATTTCCTTTCTCTCTTCAAACTCCTGGTCTTCACTTTCTTGAATCTTTCCCAAAGACGGTCCTCTTTCCTTCTCAGGATTCTGCTAAGGAAATACTTGTATTCTTACATCATGCATACATTGAAATCTGGTGATGATCTTGAATTTTTTCAGTTATTTCCAGACCATAAATGTTCTATAATCATGAAATAATTTGCCCTCTGTAATGTATGCTACCCAGCTATCTCCTTAATTATCTGATATACTCCTGGTCATTTGAAAGTCCTCTATCTATGGTGTTGAGAACTGTGGTTTGGGTTCAGCTTGCCTTTTTTTCCATCCCCATTTCTGCCACCATCTATGGCAACCTTAACACTCATATTACTTACGTAAACTTATCCAATAGCCCAGGAGACACAATCCCACACTGACCTGTCTGAAGATCTCCATCTGTGCTGTGGGTCCAAAGCCTCATCCTGGACTTTTATACCAGGAGAAATGCAACACTCCTGGGAAAATCCAAAAACGTAATATACAATGTCTGCTTTCAGGATATTTTCTATTTTTATGTATTTATTTTTTTAAATTCTCACTCAAGAATATTTTTCCATTGATTTTTAGCGAGAGTAGAAGAGAGAGGGAAAGACAGAGAGAAACATCCATGTGAGAGAAACACATCGATTGGTTGCCTCCTGCACCATCCCCAACCAGGGTCCTGGGCTGGGTAGGAGCCTGCAACCGAGATACTTGCCCTTCAAACCTGGGACCCTTTGGTCTGCAGGCTGATGCTCTATCCACTGAGCCAATCTGACGAGGGCCCTAATTTATTTCTGTTTCAACAAAATTGTTTCACAGCTCTTGTTGAGACCTCTCTTCCCATCTTCCATTTTCTTATAGCTCATTATTGTACTTTACTTTCTTTCTCTCCCACTATAGCCTCATGATGCCTCTTGGAACATTGTTTAGACAATATTTTCAAAGTCCTCTGGCTATTAAACTGAAGAGACTCCTCTCTCCATTTGCATTATGACACGCGACTATTGTACTCATGGTTGCATGTCACAGTTTTATGGGTTCCACTTGTCTCTTTTACAGGCATATAAACACTACCAGGTCTATAGCTTTGTCTAATTTTTTAATGTATTCCCAGCACCTCGAAGAGTCTGGGGCCCATAATCATGGCTGAGGAAACAGTAAATAGGTTAATTAAGCAGATAATAGGATGAAAGCCCTTGATTTATTCCAACAGTTACTAGTATATCGGTTCAAGGGCCAGAATGAAGCCAATGTGACTTGACTTGAAGGTCTTTTCCTTAGGGAAGTTACAAGAAAGTGATCAGCTCTGAATGCGACGTATCCATCAGAAGTGTGGGATTGCGTCTCCTTGGCTTACTTCCTGGGAAAATTGAAGCCTTTAATTGGAAGTAGGGGACATGATGAATGTCACCCATTCCACCAACTGTACCGTACAAATAGAAACCTGAGTCTAATTGTAAATTTGTTGCCTTGAGCCTTTAGATAAACCATGGCCCCTGAAAATGTTTTCCCAAAAACATTCTGGGTCTGGAAAAAAATAGACAAAACCTTCTTTTAAAAATCAGATATAAATCCTTCTACCATTTTTGTAACCCTCACAAAAAAAAAATATATGTGTGTGTGTGTATGTGTGTGTGTGTGTGTGTGTGTACACATTTCTCACCTTCAGTTGTCCAACTTGTAAAAAATAGCATGGATTCAATATTGATTCTAAAGATCAAAAGATGTACAGCATGAGGAGAGAAATTGATGCACTAAAAATGAGTTATACAAATATCATGTAACTATAGCACACTTGAATTCCTTGGACATTACAGAAGACAAAGAAATATTGTCTCCTTATGTCACAGTTGCTCTATGTGTATTATGTGTGTGCTAATTCAGATGCACTTCCATGATGTAGTTAAGGAAATTAAAGTTGTTGCTTTTTCTTGAAATTCCTTAATTTTCTTAGAAATTTTTGCAAAAGCTGCTGTTATTTCTTGGTTGTGTTGGAAATGTCTGTTTATTTCCTTTTTGTGTCAATTAATGACTAAGTATTTAAAAATATGAACACTATGATGAAAGTAAAAATATATTAATACTTTCTTACTCTCCTTACATGTACATGACTCAAATTGTAAAAACTTAAGATTTAAATGTTTTAATGTATAATTGACAAAATAGGATAGTTTCTAGAAGGAATTAGGATTGAGGATGGCATGCCAGCAAGTGTTGAATTGTGCTGGATCTACAGCGATGGGCCGGAACCAGTTGGGATATAAGCAACTGCGTGTCACATTTGAGACTCAGATTTGTTGTGAAAGTTGGGCCGTATAACTGATGACTCTTTTTTGCTTCAGAAAAACATGTGGATATATTGTCTGGGAGAAAAGAGAGAATAAGAAGGGACATTTTTGTGAGTTAAACAACATGAGAAAAAAAATTCAGAGATGGAATCGGGAGGATTATACTTTATATAATGAGTCAGATCTGGATACAATACAGGTTCTATGTGGGCATGTTATTATGTGTTTTGACTACTGACTATTCTCCCTTCTTTTGCTCATGAAGGCCATATGCCAATTAAGAGATTCTTCACCCCAGACTCCTTTAAAGCCAGAGGTGGTCACATATCCTGTGGCTAATGAAATCGGAATAGAAGTTGCTAGGTTAGGCTTTCCAGAAAATTATTTAGGAAAACAGACTGAGCAAGAATGTGCTCTCATCATTTTCTCCTGTGCCATTTTTCTCTCCTCCATTTTCACAGAAAAAAAATGAAGCAGTGCCTGAAGTGTAACATACAGTATAGACACACAAGTCACTGATGTTTCACAACAGAACACATGCATACAGTCAGCACCCAGAACAATAGACAATATTGCCAGCAGCTCAGGAAAGCCCTCATACTGCCTCCCAGTTCTACCACCCAAAAAGTCACCTCTATCCTGAGTTTTAGGAGCGTACAATAGTTTTGTCTGGTTTTAGAGGTTATATGAATAGAATCAAACCTTGTGTATTCTGTTGTATCTGGCTCAACAGTATGTTTGTGAGATTTTAGTTGAATGTACTGTACATGTACATGGCTTATTCTCATGCTGTATAATATTCCATGGCACAAATAAACCACATGTTATCTATCTGCAAAAAAATGAACATTTTTATTTCATGACAACAGAAACCAACAACCAGAAGTTTCCAGGATCAGAGATAACATGATTTACTGTCTTACCAGCCCAAACTGCCAAGTTCTATAGAAGAAAAATAAATGCCTATATATTAAACCACTGTAGAAGGATTGTCTGTTGGTGGCACATCCAACTTTTACTTTTCCATCACGTTAACAAGCGATTCCATATCACAGGCTGAGGATAAATAAGTTATCAGCTCACATGTATACACACAAGTGAAAAAACAGATTAAGAAAAAAATTCCTATAAGTTGTATGGGACCTTAGGGATCTGCTTCCCAGAGCTGCAAGGTACCAATCCAGGTTGAGAGTCACAGATGTGGGATGCATAATCCAGCCCTAGCACCAGCATGAAGGTAGGAAAAGTGAAATGAGAGACATAAGAACATCTTTGCTTTTCCATATGTGCTCCTTCAGCACAGTCTCCACAGCATATCCAAGTGTGATTTTTCCATAAATAGTACATATCTCATCAACGTGGAGGAAATTAATTGCGATGGATGCATGGATGGGTCTCCTAAGAGGGGAAATTAAAGTTTGTGTGAGTAATAAAGCTAGACAGGTATATAAGTAGAGTGATTATCTATATCCATAGTCCTGGTATAATTATTAATAGCTACTGTTTTTACTCTCAGGAGACCCTACTTTGGACAATAAGGACTGTGATCACCACTTGTAAACATATACACAAGAATAAGATCATTTTGGATCTCCTTTTTCAACGTTATGTGTGGCAGATGGGGTGGCACAGTTCACATTTCCTATTGAAAGAAGGCACCGTGTCCAGCTGTGAGGAGTGTCACTGCTAACCTCTAGCTGTGAGACGTCTTTAGGTCCATCTCCTGTTTTGAGATGCCCTCGGACAATGACCTAGCAAGGTGGTGGTAGCTGAGGTCACACTGTTTACAAAGTGATCTCCTTGGTAACTCAGCAAGATGATGTGGCTGAAGCCATGGCATTTCCCCTAGCACAGCACTCCTCTGACTGAAAATGCTTTGCCCCCGAGTCGCCTTGTGGTCTTTGTCCAGTTGCCTCATGATCTGATGAATCTCCTCCTCGTCGTCCTGTCCTTTTCCATCCAAAAAAAAAAATCTATTGTATGCCTGTGTCAGGCAATGTTGCCAGACAACCGAAACCCATATTTTATATTCATTTATGGGTTGGCAAGTTAGCAGCATCAAACTATTTTAAAGAATCCTAGTTCAATCAGATATCAGGTGATTAATTGTGGTACTTTTTGATATTCAGGATCCATGGTCAGGAAGCCATAGACCAGCATGAAGGCCCATGGTAAAACGAGTCTTTTCTCCAAGAAAAAAAAAATGCCAGTGAGAACTTGAAAACTCTTTGCGGAGGGAAAACTACCCTTGAAATCCAGGTTGCTCATGGTCAGACATGGATGTTATCTTTTTTTTCTTCTTTCCACTCTGCTTTTCTGCGAGAGAAAGGAAGCCGCAGCTTGAGCAGGGAATTTATAAGGGCAAATATGACCTTTAGTGTGATGCACAGTAAGCTGACAGTTCAAGGTGTATCATGCTAGATAAATGTCAAAAGCCAAAGAAAAGCCTTGATAATAAGTTGTCCAGAGGCTAAAATCCATGACCCTGAAGCAAAGGGAAAGGATGCATCTTTAAAAGCAAATTTTAGCCCAAACTGATACTGTCTAAAGTGGTTAGAATCTTGTGATAACCTTGGGGTTGGGGTGTGATGACTATAAAGAAAAGAGAGAGGAGATTAATTGAAAAGGTACCTAAATTGTCCTAAGAGGTTTATTTTGCTTTAGATCTTGCTCTGAAAAAATTGTAGAGTGGAGTCAGATGCATTAAGTATTATTGCCACCCCCCATTCATATGTTGAAATATTAACCCCTGGTACCTTCAAATGTAACTGTGTTTAAAGAGGTGATTATGTTAAAATGCGGTCATTCTTGTGGGTCTTGATCTAGCACCACTGGTGTCCTTGTGAGAGGAGATTAGGACAGACACAGAGGGAAGTCCATGTGAGACACAGAGAGAAGACAGCCATCTCCCAGCTACAAGGGGTCAAGGGAACAGGGAGGCATCTACAGGGGAAGTATGCAGGTGAAAAGCCCGATGGAGATGATTTATTTCCAGCAAGAACATGTTCTCTGTGATATTGGCGAAGCAGAGCACAGAACGTTGGAGGAGCATTCATATGAGCATGCGCAAGCTAAACGTGGGACTCTGTGCTGTCTTCCATCCTCAGCGTGTTTCCCCATCCTCCTTCCCTGCACCTGCCTTACAAGGTGCGTGTACGGTCTGAATGCCCATGCTTCAAGTGTAAAGGAAACATTGAACTGCCATCTAACTATTTACCACCTGGATAATTCCCCCAAATTCTTTTTTTAAATATATTTTTTATTGATTTTTCACAGAGAGGAAGTGAGAGGGATAGAAAGTCAGAAACATCGATGAGAGAGACATCGATCAGCCACCTCCTGCACACCCCACACTGGAGATGTGCCCACAAGCAAGGTACATGCCCCTGACCGGAGTCGAACCTGGGACCTTGCAGTCCACAGGCTGACACTCTATCCACTGAGCCAAGCCGGTCTCGGCTCCCCAAATTCTTATTTTGATCTCTGCAGGATATAGTCTTCAGCTTATCCTTTTTTTTTGTTAGAATTAAATCTTTACAAAGTAACACACACACACACACACACACAGAGAGAGAGAGAGAGAGAGAGAGAGAGAGAGAGAGAGAGAGAGAGAGAGAGAGAGAGAGAGAGAGAGACATTTTTCCCAGTTAAAAATGCTAGTGAGGGGCTTGCCTATCACCTGAGAATAATAATCTGCTTATAATTTCAGACGCACAGACCCTTATAAGAAGAAAGTCTCTGTGGGTGTGTGTGTATCTCAAAGAAAAATAAAGAAAATGTGTGCTGAGTTGACTCATGGAGACGGTGGATTACTAATCCCCCCCCGGAGTGAATGTGAGTGGGTGGACTTCCTCCGAGGGCAGGACTCCTGGAGAGATGATTAGAGTTTAATCATTCAGATTTTGCCAAATTCATCTTCTCGGAGTGAGCACACTGTTTTTATCCCATCAGGTCTGCTAGAGATGAGGCTCCATGCAGCCCATTACTCAGACTCAGAGACCCACCCATTTTTGTCTTTCTGCCTGCTGTCACCCACTGACTTCATGGGCAGCTCGGAAGCTGAGATGATTAAATCACCAAAGATGGCGCCTTCCTGTCTCTCAGTTTAGCACAAAGGTACTCTGCTGGAAGATTATTGTAGCAACCAAGGGTGGCCCAGAGTCCTCTAAATCATCCCTAATGCTTTTCCAGGGTTTAGCAGGGGACGGGTTAGGATGCTTTGACACACTCCCCTGTGCTTTGCTGGGCTTAGAGCATAACTTTTCTTTTGCGTATGGCAAAAATGAATGAATGAATGAATGAATGAATATACAAATTAAAAAAAATAGGTTAGAATTCAAAAGTACTTTGGCCTCTATCAAGTCATGGGGAGCTTTTCATACATGCCATGCCATGTCACTCTCTCAGAAAGCCTGAATAAAGAAGTGGTCTATAATGGGGCCCAAGTATTGGTATTTTCAGATTTTTCTTTGGATTATTCGTATGTGCAACCAGAATTAGGAATGGCAGGTAGTTGGGCCACTCAAGTAAAGCATGTGTGTGTGTGTGTATGTTTTAAAAAGTGACATACTAGATAATAATTGAACCTGCATAAATTTAACACATATATGTAGTATGCTGGCTAAAATAAAAGAGTTTATGCATAGTATTAGGTCATTCAGTCTTCCAGAAAGTGGAAACAGATACTATAAATTTGCCGCATTTTGGGTTTCTTGTTTTTTGGTTTTTGTTTTTTTATTCTTAATGAGAGTTTTTCTTCCAAGCAGGATCAAGATTATTTAAAAAGCTGGGATCCTATCTTGAAGCTCCTCAGAGTTAGACTCCCCCATATAATGTCTAAATATTTCAGAAGGTTTCTCCTAAAGGCAATTTCAAGCTGTGTTTTTAAATAAATGTGAAACAGATGAAACTGGCTGGTTTGGGGAAGCATGTGTGAATGGAATATTGGAAAATATGAGAAGTAATAAAAGAGGAGATTGAGGAACAGAACAGAGCAAAGATGGCCCACAGCTCTGAGGAGGAGCCTCAGCCCATGGCCAGGCGGACCCCTAACCTCACTGTCCCTTCACCTTTAGAATGGGTTTCAGGTCATCTCATTTACAGTAGTCTGTTTCCCATCATTTTCAATGCTCCTTTGATTCTACCTTCCTTGATGGATAAGTCATTTAATTATCAGCTTTATTGTAATTAAACCATAAATTCACAAAGTTGTTTAATTGAAGTAATTCTGAGATTACTGGTATTTCTTTAAATAAAACTGTTAAAAAGATAATTGTGCCAAGACCGGTTTGGCTCAGTGGATAGAGTGTCGGCTTGCGGACTGAAAGGTCCCAGGTTCAATTCTGGTTGGGGGCATGTACCTTGCTTGTGGGCACATCTCCACAGTAGGGCGTGCAGGAGGCGGCTGATCGATGTTTCGCTCTCATCGATGTTTCTGACTTTCTATCTCTCTCCCTTCCTCTCTGTAAAAAATCAATAAAATATATTTTCAAAAAGATAATTGTATTCATTGTAATAAATTAAGAGAGAGTATTAAGAAACTTAGTCACCTGAAATTCTGTTATGTGGCAAAATATAGACAAACTAGAGGCCTGGTGCATGAAATTCATTCATGAGGGTATGTGTCTCTCAGCCCAGCCTGCACCCTCTCCAATCTGGGACCCTTTGAGGGCTGTTCTCCCTCAGAACCAATCCACATTGTTATTTATGCCCATTTTTATGGAAGGCAAAAACTTAGATCTCCTTTTCCATGTGCCACTCTTGTGTTGGCACAGTGAGGCACTGGTTGAGGCTTTCTGTGTACACATGGAATAAGTGCAGTTGTATTGAACTCAATAATGTTGGACCCCTGACATACATTTGGTGACTTTCATCTCCATTTAGTTTTTGGCTTCTTGTAGTCTCAGCTTTGTATGTCTTTCATTAGCAAAGTTGGTCTATGAGGCTTTGATTACTTTCTCAGATCAAAGAGGAGAAGAAAAGAGTCGCTCATGTTCAGTTTTTCTCAAACTACAAAAATAACAAGGGCTTTTAAATGAGATAAAAGACAAAATGCTAACTCCACTGCGCCAATCACAATGTGAATCTCTAGAGCAGCCAGCCCTGTGTGTGTGTGTGTGTGTGTGTGTGTGTGTGTGTGTGTGTGTGTTGATGGAAAGAAAACTCACCTCTTTCCCGGCCTTAGCTGATTTTGCTCAGTGGATAGAGCCTTGACCTGCAGACTGAAGGGTCCCAGGTTCAATTACAGTCAAGAGCACATGCCTTGATTGTGAGTTTGATCCCTGGCCCTGGCCCTGATCAAGGCACTTGCGGGAGGCAGACAATTGGTTGATGTGTTTCTGTTAGATTGATGTTTCTCTCTCTCTCTCTTTCTCTCTCTGTGTGAATGTGTGTGTGCATGTGTGTGTGTGTCTCTCTCTCTCTCTCTCTCTCTATATATATATATATATATATACATATATATATATAACAAGGGCTTTTAAATTATATATATATATATATATATATATATATATATATATATATATATATCAAGGGCTTTTTTAATAATATATATATATATATATATATATATATATATATATATATATATATATATATATATATATATATATATATAGAGAGAGAGAGAGAGAGAGAGAGAGAGAGAGGGAGAGAGAGAGAGAGAGCGCTCAGCCGGTGTGGTTCAGTGATTGAGGAGGTCAATGAACCAGGAGGTCACAGTTCAATTCCCAGTCAGGGCACGTGTCTGGATTGTGGGCTCCATCCTCAATGTGTGGCGTATAAGAGGCAGCCAATCAATGATTCTCTCTCTCATCGATGTTTATATATTTCTTTCTCTCCCTCTCCCTTCCTCTCTGAAATCAATAAAAATACATTTAAAAATAATTTTTTTAAATCAATGGAAAAATACCCTAAGGTAAAAGTCTACTTTTATGGGAAACTATAACTTTTCAAAGCAGTGATTATTAGCTTGATATAATTAATTTTCTTCAGCTGAGCAATTTAGAATTTCTGGATTTACTTGCGAATCAAACTTTATAATGCAATTATTATAAATGTATTTATTGATGGTTTGCCTCTGTTGCCTTGATAATTAATTGGTTGAAAAACAGGCAGCCATCCCATAGAACTGAGAGAACTGAGTATCTTCTATTCCCTCCAGTGACTACAGGTACAGTTTTCAACTCCCCCCTTGTTCCTTCCTCTGATCCATCTTAACAAACCATCACACCTCCTGCCGCCTATTAGCCTGCAAAGACTCCCAGCAGCTAATATCCAGGGAAGACATTCATACTCCCCAGTTTCTAGCCTTTGACCCTAATACAGTGGTACCTCGAGATACGAGTTTAATTCGTTCCGTAACCTTGAGGCATGGGAAACCATGAAACGCTCGAGTCGCGGTAAACTGGTGGGTCGTGTGCAGCTGGCCGATCCACGTGATTACTCGTATCTCAACTGTTGCTCGTATTTCAAAGCAAAAATCGTTCGATGGCTCATATCTCAAAAATCTCGTATGTTAGGGCACTCGTATCTCGAGGTACCACTGTATTTTATTTTGGCTTAGGCACTGTTTCTCAATTGTAACACTACAGAAATTTTGAGAGGATAATTCTCTGCTGCGTAGGGTAAAGCTTTGTATTTTAGGGCATTTAGCAGCATCACTGGCCTCTGTTCGCTTGATCCAGTACCATCCCCCGGGTGTGGCAACCAAAAATGCATCTGGAAGTTGCTAGATGTCTCAGAGGGGATCAAAATTGCTCCTAGTCAAGAACAACTAACACGACATGATTCACACGCATGGGCTTTCTGCACGAACCACCCTCTGGGACACATTTGCATTTGAACTGTTGATTTCAAGTCCTTAAGACTAGACCGGTGGTTCTCAGGTGTAGACCCTGGAACCAGAAACCATCTAGAAATGATTCAGGTCAGGACTCATCTCTAGGAATTGGGTGTGGAATTGGGCCCAGGCCATTTCCCCTCTCAGGTCAGTTTAATGTGTTCTCCTTGAGTGTGTGCCTATGTGCCAAGACATCACTTCATGAAGAAAGCAGTCTATTCGGGAAGCATCCTTAAGCAGGTTCACAGATCTGGCCAGGCCTTCGCTGGTGCTTTTATAAAGGGAGTATAATGGTATTTAGGGGTCAGACTTGAGGTCTGTTTATTTATTTCCTGGTTACTAACAAGTGTCGTCAGGCATATGATTGACTCAGGTTTTATAAAAACAGGTAATGCGCTCTTCTAGTTCTAGGTAATTATATTCCTACTTGATGAGGAAAACACTTTTAAAACTTAAAAATAAAAGTTTAAAACAATTAAAATTAGCTTTCATTATGGCCTTCCATGGAAGAGAGAAACATAGCTTAAATAATATAAAATTACACTGGTGTGTTTGTTGTATCTGCATATGTGCTTGTCACGTATGTCATAGAGCAAAGCCATGAGTGATCAGCAAATTTGTATATTAAGCTGAAGATGATAATTTCACTATGAAGAAACTCGCTCATAAAAGAGGATCAGAACTTGGGAAAGTCTAAACATGGCCAATTTCTATTCTCTGTATCTTATACATATTTTGCTCTACCAGGGCACTTAATTAATATAGGATTGTTGTCTGTCCAGCATATTTTCTTTCTTCCTCCCAGAAATGGCACTTGCTTTTCTTTTCAACACGTGCCCTATCTCCCATGTCACTGTGGCTTATCAAACACCGTGTTCTGTCCTCACCTCCAGCCATAGGCATGCGTGTGGAATACAAGCTGGACTAGTCATAATACAGGATTATCCTCAACAAGATGTGTGATACAAATTGTGCTGATTATAATACTCTCTGCAGTTTTCAGCATTGGAGGTTGGAATATAGTTCTCCATTCCTCTTGCAGCTTCACACACACACACACACACACACACACACACACGCACACGCGCGTCAGCAACCATACTTGATGGTAGGTGGAAATGCATTAGAGAAAGTGAGACCAGCAGACAGGGGATGGAGGAGTTAGTGCTGGTATCTCTTTTTTTTTTTTAAATATATTTTATTGATTTTCTACAGAGAGGAAGGAAGAGAGATAGAAAGTCAGAAACATCGATGAGAGAGAGACATCGATCAGCCACCTCCTGCACGCCCCACAGTGGAGATGTGCCTGCAAGCAAGGTACATGCCCCCAACCGGAATCGAACCTGGGACTTTTCAGTCCCCAGGCCGACGCTCTATCCACTGAACCAAACTGGTCTCGGCTGGCATCTCTTCAGACATACTTTAATAACGAAGAATGTTCTTCAGGAAGGGAAACTGCTTGGCTCTAACTTTGCAGATTTCCTGTCTATAACTAGTGTATCTGAATGTCAATACCTGCAATAAGATCTGCAAGTGCAGAATTCTTTTTGCTTTCTGTTTTGCTGTTGTTATTGTCTGTATGAAAGAAAAGTAATTCAAACCAAAGCCTCCTGAAATAAAATGAAGGTTTATTTTCATCGTGAGCGGGAAAGTAGGTGATAGAAGTCTGTTTTTTGCTGTGATTTCGAATATACCTTTATGGTGTGTCTATTTGAATGGAAACAGAATCAGAGATGTTTCAGATGTCAGCGCTAACGACAACAAAAATGAGTAGGAACATGCTTGGTGTCACAGCAGATTTTAAATAACTAGAATCACCATGGTACAGGACAGTGCTACTTGAAGGGACCTTAGCGGTTATTTCATACTTTGAACCTCAACCTTGTTGGTGGTAGAGGAAAGCTAAGGTGAATAACATATGACATATCATTTACTTGTGTGATAGTTTAAATACTACAATTTTTCAGTGATTGGATTAATTTCTTAGAGACCAGAAGAGATTCAATTCAATTCATCTTTCAAATGTTGACTGGAAAGGTCAACATTCCCATCACTGGCTGTCCGTTGGTCCCATATTCATCGCAACTGGAGCACTTCTCTGGGTTACAAACCAAACAGAAGTGTCTAGCCCATCGCAAGGACCCAGAAGAAACATTAGATTCTCTTGTAAACAGGGGATTGTAGACAGCTACACCCCAGACCCGAGTCTTTGTAACACACGCTATCTGAGCATAAGACCGCTGAGGTCCCGCTCCTAGCTTGGAACAGAGCTTCAGCCCACTTTGAGTTTCTTTTTTGAGGTCTCCAGCTTCAGGTGATATTTCTCCCAGAGCATCCATCTCCCTGACCAGTGAGATACTATATCTAAAGAGAAATTTGCTGCTTTCTTCATAACCTACTAGCTTCTTCTCAATCTCCGGTGCAACATCCTCATTAGAGGAATCGCATCTTCTTTTGTACATGCCACGTCACTGTGAGTCAGAGTTTCCAAACAGTAAGCACTGATTATTTTGCTCATTAATTAAAGGAGCTTTATCTCCTCACCATGTTAACAATTAGAAAGAAAAAAAAAGATCATGGAGAAGAAGAATTTTTAAATGTAACCAAACTCAGATAAGCAGGAAGGCAGAGTGCCGAGTCTCAGTGTCATTGCTTAAAATCTTTTGAATCTCAACAATTACGTGTGCTTGAATGAAATGAGAATCTTCCATTAGGAAGGACGATGTGTACGGTGGATAGTTAGCTTGTTAAAACTATTGGAAACCCGGAAATGTTGGCTTTTAGGTGTAAAATTTTGCATTAATAGCTGTTTTAAATGTCACCAAAACAAATGATTTGTGTAAGTATAACACTTTTAAAAGTGGGCACCTCATTAAAATTAGCCCAGTTTACCACCTATTTTATAGGTTTGTCCAAATGATGTTCACTGGAAATTGTTATGCATCAGAGAAAGAACATGCCTGACAATACTTAAATGGATCATTAGCAATAGCATTCCTGGTTCAAAGTATCAGACCCATTCTCTGTAAATAAAATGCGTTCATTGGCAATGTGTATGTGTAAATATATGTGATTTAATTAGCTTTAAGTTAAAATAAAGCAATCATACTCAACTAATTTTGCTTTATGTAGAAATGCACTTGAATCAGTGTTGTTTTAAACAGAATTAAATAACTTCTCAAGGTTAAAGACATCATGTTATCCAAATAGGACAATGCTTTTTCTTCCAAACAAAATGGTCTATATACTAGAAATTTCATTCAATTAGGTCCCTGTTTGTCTACTTTCCTATATTCTGAGAAATGTCAACCAGACACTTGGTAGATTTCCATGTAGGGAGAAAGTGGAAATTCACTACCATGCCCTTTTCCACACACATAGGTGCTCTCCTGGTGCAGAGACATGGTTTGAAGAAAGAGCAATCACAAGCTTGAACAGGTGAGGATGGGGAAGAAATTGGCCAGGAATCAGCCTTTCTCTTGCACAGCTGTGCTGCTCCTTAGGCACTTAGACATATTTTCCTTCACTCTGTGCCTAGCTGGATGCATTAGGGGCCATTCCAGTGTCTGAAGAGAGGACAGACCCATTGCTACAAGCCCACACCTGGCTTTCAGATAGCGGTACACAGATCTCTCCCGGTCATCTGTAGTGGAGACCTGATCTCTGATGGTTCATATTTTTAAATTGAAGATATCTGGATTTCCTAAAATGCTAGGACAGTTTATAGATGAAATCTCAAATTATTTAATCAAATGTCATGTGTTAATTTTGCTTATGTTGTCTTATTATAAAACACACATACACACAAAAAAAAACACTAGAGGTTTACATTGTATGTGCTGATGCTCTTGGCAGAATCGGTGGCTTTGACTCTTAGATTCTAGGACATGAGCTGCAGAGCCAGCCTGCCTGGTCCACAGTGTGGCCCTCCCATGCCCTGGCCCGAGAGCTTTCCTCTCCTAGCTTCAGTTTCCTCCTCTGTGAAATGAGGATCGTATTGGTAACATTAAAGAAGGTGAGGTAGGTTAAGAAGGTGACGTAGGTTAAGAAGGTGACGGAGGCAAAGTGCTAAGAACTGTTCCTGGTAGGTATTGAGCGCTCAAAAAAGTCCTTATGAGCATTACTGCACGTTGCTATTGCAGGGCTGCTTCTTGGGAGCTGTCTGCAAACACCTTTGTCCACTTCAAGATCATGGTTGACCTTCAGTTCATTATGTGGGAGAAAAACTGAAGGACAGCAGCCTTGAACAACAGTATTAATCACTTGAAAACATGATAGTCCACTAACGAAGGAATTCTTGAAGATTTCCCACTTTTCTGTGACTATCATAACTGTAGTTATAATTTAGTAATAGCTCCTGGATGAAATTACTCATAATTAATAATTATATATGATTTTGGCTTGTAATTTAAGCTGTTGGTGTCAGCAACATGCCTGACATAGTGTGACAACTTGGACATCCCGGTGTCGGTTTTCTTCCCTAAATCTATTAGGTTGGAAGTGTGAAAGAGATCCTTAAACTGTCACTCATAATGCCCCCTCCTTCCATATTGCAGAGCTGGCTCTGTAGCAATTCCCCAGACTCCTTCACTTCTAAATCAAGCGAAGTAACAGGTTCTATAAAGGGAGTATGAGTGTGTGAATGTGTAATTTCCAGGGTAAACTGAGGATACCTGCTTCTTCTCCCATCTCTCCCTGGCAACAGGTACAGAGGACCAGGCTCAGAGGATGCAGAGCTGCCAGTACAACATAGAAGAGGTTGTGTCCCTGAATCATTGCCTGGACAGCTACCCCCTGACAACCAGTGCCAGCGCTGGTGAGTCGTGTAGCCATTAATAACCTTCTATTGTTTTGAACCACTGAGATTTTGCAGTTTTGTAGTATTGCTTCATGCTCCAGTAACTGATCTAAAAAGCAGCTGAGTTATCCCTATGGTTGACTATTGCTTCAAATATCTGCAAACTCTCTTCGGAGATTGCTATTAGGGCTTCTCACTACTGGCACATTTTCATTGTTTTAACATAGAGTTAAGTTTTCAGAGATGGCCAAAAGCCATCCAAAGTCTTGGTATGAAAAGTTTAGGTGTAGAAATTCTCAATGTATTATTAGAAATCAGTTTCAGTAATTCCAGAAAATGAACCTCTTAATAAAATAACTTCTTGCTATAATACGAAGGACTTTATATCCTGTTGTAAAGCCTCGGCATGTCAAACCTCACTATTGGTCAACAGATTTGATTTCTGACTCTGGCTCTGCTGATTAATTTTAAACCACAGTCTAAATTTTAACTTCAGAAAGCAAGAAGATGACAAGTTATGGGCCTCATATTGAAATATTTTTTATAAAATACTTAAACATTTAAAAAATAAGTGCCAGGCTTAGCTTTAAATGGTAATGAAAATATCCATATGGTAGTATTATCAAACATTCCTACTTGCTGCAATGAAAGATATTATTTCCTAGATATATTCAAATTGTTCTTTGTAAAAATAATTCTATTTAAAATTATAAGTTACATCACATAATTAGATGAATAATATTGGAGTATAGAATTGTGTAATATTTACGTTAGCCTGTGGGTTATCAGCAAGCCCAAAACAGCTGGAAAGCAAAAGTTTAAAAGATTTAAACAAATTGGTATATGGAGAAGGACCTATTGGCAAGAAGAGTTTATGGCTCCTCCCTTCTAATTTCTGTTTTGCCACTACCTTCCCCTTGGCTCTTCTCAATTTTAGGGTCAATAGTTGGGCCTTGAGAGTGTAGGACCCATGCAGATATTTCTGAAAGACTCTTATCTAAGTATATGTTACACACACACACACACACACACACACACACACACACTGAGTGGCCAGATTATTATGCATTCAGAGAGCATAATAATCTGGCCACTCAGTGTATATCCTATATAATAAAAGGCTAATATGGAAATTGTTCCCTTGACCATGAGTTCAACCAGCAGGCAGGCCAGCTAATCGCCCATGTCCCCTCCTCCTGGCCAGGCTGGCCAGAGCCTACCCATGCACGAATTCATGCATCAGGCCTCTACTATACACACATTCACACACGGGCACACACACACACACACACACTGAGTGACCAGATTAATTTCATTTTTTCCTGTTCGATAAAGTTAGTAATGATGTTATTACCCACAAGGCCATGGCTCTTTGAACCTGTTTTATTGAAACCATATAGATCTTCTTGCCTTTGTGGTTCCCTAATACCATTTGCTCAGGACACTGCATCATCTATCCAGCCACCAATGAATACTGCCTTCTACTGATTCTCTTAGAGCTTGTTAATACGCATTGTTGATGACAACCTCAAATAAGTCTTACTCAGAGTCACATGCTAATATTATTGTTCAGAATTTTATAGTAAAAAGGTTAAACAAAACACCTTCTAAGCCTGGTTAACATTGGACTAAGCTATCATCACTGCATCCCTAGAACAATTTCTACCAGTGTTAACTGCACCGCGGCCTTCCACACACTGTGCCAATGAGGAGGACAGGTCCTGGCCCCTCGCACAGGGAATGTCCTTTCTCCATCCAGCATGGATTCAGACCAGTTTAGGAAAGCACAATGTCACCATATTTTTAGAGGTGAAAGAGGATGTGGGTAAAAGGACCAGTTAGTGCTGGGAAGTCATAAGCTCAGAGCTCTCTAAGGAGGTAAGTGTGGACATTCACAGGAGACTTCCTAAACCATGGTGCAAAGTCTATATGGGCAGTGAAAGACTTGCTTGGGAAAGTTAAAATTGCTGCAGCCAGGGAAGTACTGGGCCCCCAAAAAGGAACTGCAGCACCATTCCCATGAGCTATCCTTATTGCCCTCAGAGGTGAAAGAGAAATATGGATGATCAAAAGCAGTACTAAGGATCGGTGGTAAATGATCAGTATCCCAGAGTCCTTGTCCAGGATCCAAAGCGAGTGATAGTCATTCCAAATTAGTGTGTCAGCACTCCTCAGGAAACTCAGTCTTGTACAGTCCCCCAAAGAAATTTCCTATCAGCCAACTAGAATGACCTGCTTACCCCGCTATAACTGGCGTTCAACCTCAGGGCCCTGATGTGACCACATAAGCATAAATCAATCTTGGGGCACTTCGTTGACCCAATGCATAATGAAATTGGAGAGAGAGGACCAGGGCGACTTCTGAATGAGAAAAAGAGTGACTTGGGAGCCTGGCCTGGCCAGCTCTAGCTGGATCCAAGTCATCAGAAGGAGAAAGACAATTTCCATAAAGACTCTCCAAAATGTGGGGGCCTCTCGGATGGGGGACCCAGCACAGGGACCTTTGCTTGTCTGGCCTCAAGCGGTCCTTCCTCCCTTCAGTTCATCAGTCAGACAGTGCCCTCCGCAGACTCCTGACCTCCAACCTCCATCTAAAACTCTCTGGAGAATCATGCAGAAGCATCTTGCAAATCTGCATTCAAACTCAGTGTTTGCCACGGTTGCGGGCTTTGGGGATAGAGATGAAAAACCTTTCTGGAATTTTTTTAAAAAGTGTATGTATCCTGCAAATCTATCCTTCAGTCCCCTGCTGTCTAATAACCCATTTGCAGAGCTAACTCAGACTAAGATGTTAATCCTGATAATATCTTAATTCCAGATAATGCACTTTTATTTAACGAGATCTTTTTAATGGCCAACATAAAGTTGTAACCTCTGACTCTGACTGTTGAAACATGTGGATTCACAATGAACTGGCACAGAGCATTACTCAGATGCAGCGACTTAGCCGGGATGATTACTTTAAATTTACCCCGCTGAGTACATTTTAAAAACTCAAGTACAAGAAGCAATATTTATTTCCGAGTTGGGTTGTGGGTGTATAACTCTGTCTATTCTTCTGTGTACTCTAACACTTAGCCTTGAATTATGCCAGATAATTAAGAAGCCGCATGCTTGGATTGAATAGTGTTTCTGTACCAGGCCCTTTCCAGTGTCCAAAATGCTGTGCTTAGAGTTGCTTTCATTGTCTTATGTTTCTACGTGGCCTCATAGATCTAACTTTAGGAGGAAAGGGCCTCAACACCATGTTTTCCTGAAAGGTGCTGGTTGGGGATGTTGGTCATTAACATGCACACTTCCATGAGAACTCAGAGCAGGAGAAAACACTCATCTGATTTTTCTGGTTGCTTTTTTTTTTTTTTTGAAGATGAAATTCATTTGGTTTATTGTATAAATGAATTACCATCGTTTGAATTGTTTCCATTCCTAGGCATTGGTTTAGAAGGAGTGATTGCATTATTTTTTATTAATGTGTTACACGTATACATATCTTCCCATTGCCCCCCCTCCCAGGCATACCCTATCCCCCCCTAGGGTCTTGTGTCCATTGGTTATGCTTATATGCATGCATACCAGTCCTTTGGTTGATCTCTTATCTACCCCACCTCTCTTTTACCTTCCCGCTGTAATTTGACGGTCTGTTTGATGCTTTACTGCCTCTGTATCTGTCTGGTTGTTTTTTATAAACACTACTAGAGGCCTGGTGCACGGAAATTGTGCAAGACTAGGCCTTCCCTTCCCCTGGATGCCATCACTGGCTTCCTTCTGGCACCCGGGACCCAGCTTTCCTCTCAGCCCAGGCTTCATCTGGAAGGTCGTCCAGAAGGACATTCGGTAGAATTAGCATATTACGCTTTTCTTATCATAGATGTGGGGGCCTGTATGTGTTTTCCGCTGTAAAACTCACAGCCACGTTTGAGGCTCAAATCAAAGAGCATCATTGGCACCGTGGTTTGCCTTAGGCCAGTGGTTCTCAACCTTTCTAATGCCTTGACACTTTAATATGGTTCCTCAAGTTGTGGTGACCCCCACCCATCAAATTATTTTCGTTGCTACTTCATCACTGTCATTTTTCTACTGTTATGAATTGTAATTTGAATATCTGTGTTTTCTGATGGTCTTAGGCTCTGTAGCAGCAGTTCTCAACCTGTGGGTCACGATCCACACATCGAGAACCACTAGCAGGGTCGCCTAAGACCATTGGAAAACACAGATATTTACATTACGATTCATCAACAGAAGCAAAATGACAGTGATGAAGTAGCAACGAAAATAATTTGATGGTTGGGGATCACCACAACATTAGGAGCTGTATTCAAGGGTCATGGCATTAGAAAGGTTGAGAACCACTGCCCTAGGCCATCTCAGGCTCTCACTTATTTCCTGGCCTTATTTTCCTATCTCATTTTCTTTTTTCATAAAAACGTTATTCTCCTGTGTCGTTGGCATATCTGTAAGCTAACCTTCTATTCTTTTTGGCACCGGGCTGTTCATAAATAATTCAGAAGTCCTGACCCGAGTGCTGGGAGACTTGATGTTGCACTTTAAAGAGCATGGGCTTTGGCATGACACGGGTTTGGCTGGAGTATTAGAGGTGCTGCTTGTGAACCTTGTGACCTTTGGCCAGTTTCTGCATTTCTTCATTTGACATGGCATGTTCCAGAAGCGCCGTGCCTGCTGATTAATCCTGTTCTCTCTGTTCTCAATGCCATCTTTCCTCGGGCGTTTCTGTGCACGCGATGCTTTCCAACGTGGATCACTTTATAAAGCTGGCACGGGAGGTAAGGCAGTCTGAGGTAATTATCCCTTGGAGATGAATAGCAACATGAGAAAACATATGGAGACCCAGGTAAGAGCTCACTTCTCTGCGAAAACCAGGAATGAGCGTGAAGATCCCTGATTCACATTACGGTGAAGTATACATCTGTCCACCTTTAATTTTCTCTCCCACCCCTGAATTCATGTCCTGCCCGCTGCCGAATCTGTACTGCTGGCTTTAGAAACACAAGACTTTGCCCTTCATTTCCTGGATTTCATCAATATTTCCCCCCATTAGTGCATCGCAGTGATATCTCCGTACCTCAAAGATATAGTGTCAGTTCTTGAAAGCAAACCAAACAGGCTATCCCATCTTAACGAGTCTCTTCCGGCTAATGAATGAATTTTCAGTTTCCATGCACAGCAAACCCGTCAGGAGGAATGAAATGATACGTTGTGCCAGGAATAACTTCTGTGCCTGGCATTTGGGCTGGGTTGTTAAGGAAGAGGCAAACGGAGCGCGTGGACCTTGCTAATAAACCTGCTCGGATTTTGTTGTGAAGCCTGCCTCTTCCGGAGATGAACGTGGCGAGTAGTAAAATGTATCATACACACATACATGTGATCGTTTTGTTCTCTTTGAAGTTTCTCGTGGAAGATGGTTTTGTAACTGGTCTTGGAGCAGCAGTGCTTTACTTAGAATCCTATTTGCAACTTGAGGAGATTTCTCCTAAGAAGGTGAGTGAGCATCCTACCTCGAGTTTTGTGATTCTGAAAATGTCACTGCTGTCCTTTGTCAAGTCTGCCTGAAGTCTGCCTTTTCATAAATGACATCTCCTGCTCCTTTGGGGGTGAAACTTTTCACTCCTTTTTCCTTTCAGAAAGAGATCGAGAGATCCAGAGATAGAGAGAAAGAGAGAGGAGAGGAGAGGTTTGGATTCTTAGTTTTAGAACAAGAATGAAATTAATTTCTTTTTTTAATGATTTTTTTAAATATATATTTACAGAGAGGAAGGGAGAGGGATAGAAAGTCAGAAAGTCAGAAACAACGATGAGAGAGAGACATTGATCAGCCACCTCCTGCACGTCCCCTACTGGGGATGTGCCCACAACCAGGATACATGCCCTTGACTGGAATCGAACCCGGGACCTTCCAGTCCACAGGCCCACGCTCTATCCACTGAGCCAAACCGGTTTCAGCAAATTAATTTCTTATATATCAGAACTACTCATTTTTGGTGCCACACAATTAGACAGTCTTGGTTTTCTTTTCTTTCTTTTTTTTTATTTTTTAACCTTGGGATGGAATACTATTATATTGTGTTCATAAAATGGATTATAGTTGTTTTTATTTGGAAAAAAAAATCTATGGAGCAAAAGTTGCCTTCCCAGTTTGAGCAGATTTTTACCTCCTCGTCCGAGGTTAGCTTCTTGCTTTTCCTTCTGTGAGCCCGGGGCCATGCTCGCTTTTCCTCCGTCTTCCTGCTAAAGTCACCTAATTGCACTTCTTTCCCCGGGGCTCTGGGCCTGGCGTCCCAACCCTGATGTCTTCCGACTGACCCTTCTGTCCCTCTGGCCACTGGCTTACCTGCTCTGCTTCCAGGTTCCATCGTCTGTGAGAGGTGGCCACACCTCCGCACATTCCGGGGGATGCTGGGAGGATGAATCCGTGTTTGCGGTACCCAGTGAGGTTCAAGCCTGCAAGATGCTTTAGGAATTCAGCATCCCTCTGTGTTCCCAGCAGGCTCAGTGCTGAGGAAGCTGCTAACCACAACCCTCACCCTCGCTGAAGCTGGGTGACCTGTCCATCTAGCCCGCTGACTCCATGGGTCTCCCTGAGGTGTGTTCTGTGCCCCTCCAGCCTGGCTTCTCTTTTAACAAGAAGGGCAGCCAACCTGGAAAGCAGGTACAGTGGTACCTCGAGATACGAGTGCCCTAACATACGAGTTTTTTGAAATACGAGCCATCGAGCGAGCGATTTTTGCTTTGAAATACGAGCAACATTTGAGATAGGAGTCATCGCGCGATCAGCCGGCTGCACACGACCCACCAGTTTACCATGACTTGAGCGTCTCATAGTTTCCCACGCCTCAAGGTTACGGAAAGGATTAAACTCGTATCTCGAGGTACCACTGTACTGAAAACAGAGAAGGGACTTATTTATTTGAGTAATGCTTGCTCACATGGAACACAATAGCAGCTGGGTTTCTGCTGAATCAAAAATCCATTTGTTCCAGCAGATCACCCAATGTTGTGTATCAATTTTCGTTCCCGCTAATGGAATTAGGCTCCCAAACCATTTCTAATCAGTTTTTTCCCCTTCATTTTGGATGTCAAGTGCAGGGACACATTTAGCACTGTCATACGTACCGGAGAAATGGAAGCTTCCCCTGGGAGACATGGAGGGGGTGATACATTTTGTCTATTTTTCTCTCCATGCGTTTAAGACACAGGTATCATTGAGAGCCCCACTGTGTGTGGAAAGGAGAGATGAAACGGAGCCCAAAAGTCTGGAGGATAAGTGTAATCTTGGGAACATCATTTTCCCCCGTTAAGTGGAACTAATTCAATTTGTCTCTGGGGGTTGGTGTGAAATGTAAGGCGGTAAGATAGTTTCTGGTGAAACTCGATGATGTTCACTCAACCAATATTAGTCTGGTTCTCGCTTTTTCCTCCTCCCATTCTGCTAAGTTTCCTTTTCCAGCTGAGACCCCTGCTGACCTTGAATGACAGATCTGGCTTATCTGAATCTAGCTCATTTCTTTAATCACTGATTCATCATTAATCTGTGTAGTGGTTGGCCTCATGGAAAATGGGTTAGTGTGGTAGAAACCTCTAGGGCAGTGGTTCTCAACCTTCCTAATGCCACGACCCTTTAAGACAGCTCTTCATGTGGTGGTGACCCCCAACCATAACATTATTCCCGTTGCTACTTCATAACTGTCATTTTGCTACTGTTATGAACTGTAATGTAAATATCTGATATGCAGGATGTATTTTCGTTGTTACAAATTGAACATAATTAAAGCACAGGGATTAATCACAAAAACAATATGTAATTATATATAGTGAGATATTTATTTCTAATGACAAATAAATGAAATTTTGTCTTGAATCATGGTGTAGCATGGGTAACAGTCTTCATATGACAACAGTAAACTACATTGCTACACTTTGCTACACCGAGGAGCGGTGTGTTGGTTCCTGAGACCATGGGAATTAGGTGTTTTCCAATGGTCTTAGGTGACCCCTGTGAAAGGGTCGTTCCACCCACAAAAGGGGTCTCGATCCACAGGTTGAGAACCACTGCTCTTGGGGGACAATGGGTTGGAGCAGTAGTGAATATATGAATATATTTTGGAGGCAGAGCTAATAGGAATAGTTGTTGGGATTTGGTTGATATGTTGACATGGAAGGAAGAGAACCAAGGATTAAGCACTTTTTTTTTTTTTGGACTGATCTACAAATTAGGTGTTTCCCACTTAGTAAGATGGGAAAACAGAAGGATTAAGAATATGGGAGCAGAACAAACCAAACCCAAGTGTTATTTCTTTTATTTTATTTATTTGCTTACACGATAAGTTGGGATTCCAGAATGGTGTGTTTGGCATCAACTCTGAAAAATGCCCATGTGATGCCAATTGTGAGAAGCCCATTACAGAAACAAGTCAAGATGCCTTTAGGTAGCAGGATATATGCAATTTAGGTTCAAGAGGAGAGATGAGGAGTAGACATACGCATTTGGCCAGTGTAGACAGAGAGACTATATACAAAGTCATGAGACTGAATAAGGTCACACTGCAGAGAGCAGCTCAATAGAGAAAAAATAAAATTACCTGCTACCAAATTTTGGTTGTTTCCACATTTGGCAGCCGAGTAATAGAAGAAAGGAATCAGGAGAGAAGATTGGAAAGTCTTGCTCAGAAAGATTGGGGGGTGGGGGGTGGGAAGCAGGTATCAGGAAGTCACAAAAATAAAGGTATTCGGTATCTAGTTACCCTGCAGTATCGTCTGCCTGATAGCTTTGAGAAAAGTCATAAATTTGCCATTTTCCAGCAAGTTTTATTGTAAAAAGAGGAGTGATGTTCGTGTCCAGATTTTCATACAGTAAGCAGAAGTCAGAAGTCTCATCATTCTTGAAAGATAGTTTTGTTGTACATGGACTTCGAGGATGACAGTTCATTTATCTTAGTTTGTTGGAGATACAGTTATATTGCTTATAGTTTCTAAGATTATTGCTGAGAAATTAGCTGTCAGTATAATTGTTATTTAGGTGATCTTTCTTTTTCCCCATCGGTGGTTTTATGTTTTTAAGATTACCTCTTTGCCTTTTACATTCTGCAATTACATTTTTATACGTCTGATTATAAATTTTATTTTATTTATTTGCTTGCACGATAAGTTGGGATTCCAGAATGGTGTGTTTGGCATTAACTCTGGAAAAATTCCCATGCAATACATTTATCTCTGATTATTGAATCTATTGCAGTATTCAGTATTGTGAAAGACAATATTAAAATAATACCTATTGTCTTTGCCTTATAACTTTTCTTTCATCATCGCTTTGCACCAATTTTGGGGCATTTTGTCATGCATTTATTTTTTTAATTTATTCAACTAAGTAGATAGACTTCTAGATAGAGATGCATACATATATTGATGGCTTGAAATGTCATTGCTCCAGATTGAGTTTGCATATGGGTCAGTCAGTCACCTGGAAGTCTATAAATCCAGAATTATTTCAAACTAAATATTCAGCTTTTAGTTTTGGAGGCTGTATAGGAAGTGTGAATTCCAGCTCCCAGCCTGCTTGAAGGTTTGTTAAGTGTGAATTCTCATTATAGTCTTTCCCCCTTTCTTCTACTATACTGTACTTAAAATCAAATCCAAAACACAAATATACCAATGTTCTCTATGGCACACTGCCCTCCTCTTTTTATATGCTGAGTTTGCTGTCCTTTAGGAAACAAAAACTTTATGTTTTTGTTTGTTTGTTTGTTTGCTAATCCTTACATAAGGACAGAACCTGCAATTCAGATACTTGCTCTTGACTGGGAATCGAACACACAACCCTTTAGTGCAGTGGTTGGCAAACTTATTAGTCAACAGAGTGGTAAACTGCGGCTTGCCAGCTGCACGTGGCTTGCGAGCCATAGTTTGCCGACCACTGCTTTAGTGTGTGGGCTATGCTCTCACTGCTTAGTTACACCAGCCAGGGTGGATTTTTAAAGTTTCTTTTAATGTCAGATTTGTATTTTGTAAGGCTTCCGAACTTGTGAACTCTCCATGCTCCTTATTCAAGTCCTCCTTAGACCTCATGATTCTAGAACATCATTGATCAGTAGGTAATTTCTACTTCAACTTCACTGTCTTTTCATGGATTTATTCTTGTCTGTTTTCCTTTGCTATCACGGTATTCTGTTATTTTATCCCTAGTGTAGCCAAATGTCAAAGATATTTTTTTAAAGTAACTTTTGATGCTGAACTGAGAGTGGTTTCTCTAAACCTCTAATATCCATAGTACTGGAAAAGGAAGCCGCCTTCTCTTTGCTTACTGAAAATTCTAGTCATTATCTCGAGGCCCAGTTCAAATACTACTTTTATGAATTTCATTCTGCTGCCTCTAGTTTGAGTTATTTTTTCTATATCTTACAACTACTATATTTTTTCAGAAATGTATCACTTGCAGTGTTCCACATTACGGTAAAAGTTGTCACTTATCTGTGATTATCCCTTTCAATATAGACTGACTCTTGAAGGCAGGAAGATATGTTTTAAGTCATCTTTCTCTTGACCAAGAGAATGGCACACATTATTTAATATATTTTGAACAAGTAAGTAGATTGATGAATTAATGTATAAAAACATTTTGGAACTAACAAGAGTTACATTAGGCACCTAATATATGCCATGCATGTTGCTAAAAGCAAAGTAAATTGAAATAAATGAAACAGATCCTTAAAGAGAGTAATTGCCCTTAAATTCTCCAAAATGAAGTTTCTGGGGAAGGGAAGAATTTCTTGGACGATTTCCTTGGATGGGAAGATAGTATATAAAAATATGGCCATAATCAGTGATGAATTCATAATGAATTATAGGAGAAACAGGGATTCTGGAGGTTCAGCTCTTCATGGTTGAGGTTTATATCATGTATGTCAGCCATGCTTCTTCACAGCTCATTGTTGGTATATGACTAGGCTATTGACAGTTGGTATATGGCAGTCAATTTAGAGTGTGCACACACAGGTGTGTGTGTGTATGTGTATGTGTGAATGTATATGTGTATGTAAGAATTTACAAGCCAAGAAGAGTTGTTAAATTACCCCTATCCTAGTATTCAGAAAAAAAAATATTTGTGAGTATAGAATAGATTATTTTGACTTATAAGAGCTATACAATAAATAGCCTATTTTTGTATATGTACATTCTCAATAATGTGTATCAAAGTTGATTGTATAAAGGCTAAATAATGAACTTACATATTATAAGAGTAGGGGGAGGTGGAGCCAGCCACAAGGAGCTAAAATGTCCTCAGTTGCATTTTGTCTTCTGCGCAAATCTCTTTGATTTATTTCTAGAATTTCAAATACACTCCTGTTGGTTATCTTTTATTCACAATTGAGCAAACAGTTGACTGGCGTAAGCCCAATAAGTGTCCTGTTGATTTACCACTCTTGGCATTCAGACCGATTTCCATCTTTGTTTCGACTATTTTAGATTTACGCAATCCACACTTCTTGCATCAGCATTTTTGCCTCCCATTTGTTTTTATAAAATGTTAAAGACAGAAGGCAATGAAATATTCAAAATACACAAACACCGTTGTGTAAATAAACTGCCAAAAGTGTACCGCTGGTTGGCAGTCGGAAAATCTATGTACCTCCTGAACATTTTAGCTTATAGCGGTGTAGAGAAAGCCAAATTTAGCATATAAAGCCTCGTTTTGACTGTTGATGTATAATGTGCAAACCAATAGGTTGTATGAAAACAGGATGAACATAAGTCAAAGAAAACCTCTAGCTAGAATTATGCCCCATAAGTCTCTTCGTTTACGTGTGCATGAGCTTTATATGTTTGGAGCTGTTATGCTCTCTTCAGGAATAAACTACAGTAGATAACTCTGCGCATCTAGAAAGAAAAGTGCTCAAGACTGCAAGAGTGGCAAAATAAGACTAACAGTAGTAAAGTAATACTAACAGTAATGTTTTAGCAGTGTTGACATATAGGTGTTCATTTAATTCATCTCTTTTTTTATGTTTGAAATATTTCATTGAAAAAAAGTTAAAGAAATTGCAAAGGTAAGATTTTCCCCCTCAAAGACAAGAAAATTCTCTTCTCATCTTCATTCAAAGACTTCTACAGAAGTTACAGTTTCAATTCGCATATGCGTGCTCCTGCATAATGTCCTTCCTTGGTGAGCATCTATGCAATATTAAGCTTCCAATAAGATTTCTTTGGAGATCTTAGATTTCTTTTTATTTATTTATTGTTTTGTTTTGTGTTGTGACTTTGAGTTTTCTCATCCCCCTTTTTAATATTCCGTTCTTGGAAAAGGATGTACAATTTACTAATGACACTTCAGTTGAACCCAAGTCAGTATGATACTTCTGTGAGGTGACTTTCCAGTTATCAAGTAAAAGTATTAGAGGAGGTTTTGTTGGTAACAAGCAAGAGAGCCAGTCTTTGGAGAAACTGCACAGAAGTGTATCTGTGTGTGAGAAGAGGCTCCTTGTCCTTTGACTTTTTCCAAATACGTGGTTGCTGAGTACCAGCACCTATAGAGACAGATGGTCCTGATCAGCTTTCTTCTCCTTCCTTACCTGGGCCTCCGACTGTGACAGTGGAAGGACTTTGGTTGACTTATGAAAAATTTATTCAGCCACCACTCCTCCTAAACGCTGCTTGGAGACATTCGCTTTCATAAAATGACCCTGGGGCTTTATGTACTTCAGTTGTCGTTTCTGTTCTGTCATGAAATTAGTATGAGACTCGGGGCGACTTCTAACCCATCCTTGATCCTTCCATTCCTTGTGAGTAAATATGTCAAAAGGACTAAACGAGTGGCTTCCAGCCCAGAGGCACATTACAATCCGGGGAGTATTTCAAGGAGGCGAATACCTGAGCTGTATTCCTGGATGTTCTTATTTATTTGTGTGGAGTGTGACCATCCATGCTTCGAAAAAGCACCTTGGAGGATTGTAAGGGACAGCGAGGGCTAAACAGTGCTGGGAAAGATGATCCCTAAGGTCTGGTCCATGGAGACAGTAGGTTTTTAAGAGAATGAGCATTTTATTAGATGGAGCTGGGTTTGAATCTCAGCTTTCCCACTTGCTGACTTTATAAACTTGGGCAAATTTTTACTTTTTTTAAAAAAATCCTAATTTTCTTATTGCTATAGTAAAGATATACTTGCCTCCTTGAGTCGTTATAAAGATTGAATATAGCCGAAACCGGTTTGGCTCAGTGGATAGAGCGACGGCTTGCGGACTGAAGGGTCCCAGGTTCGATTCTGGTCAAGGGCATGTACCTTGGTTGTGGGCACAACCCCAGTAGGGGGCATGCAAGAGGCAGCTGATCGATGTCTCTCTCTCATTGATGTTTGTAACTCTCTATCCCTCTCTCTCCCTTCCTCTCTGTAAAAAAATCAATAAAAATATATTTTAAAAAAAGATTGAATATAATAATGATATATATATATATATATATATATATATATATATATATATATATATAATAGCTCAAGATTTTGCACATAGAAAACTTTTAACAAATGCTGATGATAAAAGAATTGTGACTATGATGAGGCTTTTCACCCCACCTTCATCCCAGAAAAAATAAATTATCACCTGAGTGTAGTATTGGCCCAAGACTAGAATGTAAGATAACAGAAAATAAAGAACCAGAAACAGCCCCATTGCATATTTTCAAACTTGGTATATCCCACAAGTGCATTTTGTATTACCAGGGTCTATGCAATAAATGGTGCCTAGAATAGTCGGCTACAAAAAAAAAAAAAAAGAAAATAATAAAATAAAATAAAAATAATTCCTTATCCTTAATGTAGATTGCAGATAGATGAAAGACCTAAATATGACAAAGCAAACTTGAAATATTTAGATAAAAATAGGAGCATGTTATGATATTAGAATAGAAAGGCTCATTAAACAAAAGGACAAATCATAAGGGATAGAATAAAAGATGCTACTTGCTTTTAAATTTAACACATTTATATTCCAAAAATACTAGAAAGTTAAAAAATATTTACAATACATATAAGTAACAATCCTATACTAATCAGAATAGGTTAAAAATCTCTACAAATCAAAAAAGACAAACCAAATCAAGGCCAAAAAAAATGGACAAAGTTGCCCAAACTGGTTTGGCTCAGTGGATAGAGCATCGTCCTGTGGACTGAAAGGTCCCAGGTTTGATTCAGGTCAAGGGTATGTACCTTGATTGCGGGCACATCTCCAGTGGGGGACATGCAGAAAGCAGCTGATCGATGTCTCTCTCTCATCAATGTTTCTAGCTCTCTATCCCTCTTTCTTCCTCTCTGTAAAAAATAAAATAAAATATATATTTTAAAAAATGGACAAAGTTTAGGGATTGACAGCCAGCCCGTAGAAGTCAGCAAATGAGAATATGTCCAGCTTGACTCTGAGAGAATTAAAACCAATGAGATGCAAATACACATTCATCAAAATGTGAGTCCTGATGGAAATGCAAATGCTGTGACAACCTTACAAGGAAACTGCAGCTACGTGTCAAAGGGAACACGATCATGAATGATTCCCGTGGTGTTTGAATATATAGAAATTTTAATCAACTTCAATGTCACCAATAGAAGTGATAAAGGAATTATTCAAAAATGAAAATTAATGGGTTTAAGCTATTTTATAAATGTGGATGAATTTCTCAAATACTGTGATTTTTTTGAAAGCATTGCAGAAAGACGTACATAACATATTGCCAAAAGTATTTTGAATAATCTATTACTAATATATATATTGTAGTCAAAAAAATACACTGTTACCTTAGGTTAGTAGATAGCTGGGGTGACAGAGAGAAAGAGAGAGATAGAGATAGAGAGAGAGAGAGAGAGAGAGAGAGAGAGAGAGGAGATGAAAGTACACAGAAGGAATTTCAACTTTTTTCTACTTTTCTATTTTTTGGTGTTTTTTTTTAAGACTCGAAGGAAATATGGTAAATGTTTATACAGGGTGTTCCTCCAAAAATGTATATGCATATTGAATAATTTTTCATTTCCATGGGTTAAATCTGAAAAGAAAGAAATACCAATTGAGCTACCCGCTGTTCCAGTGTGTAGACATATTTGGGACACCCTGCAAATATAATCTTTTTAATAGAACAACTGCAATATTTATTAACAAAGGATTCATATGGAAATCATATGATAAATTCTTATAAATAATTTCTAAAAGATACTATTATATAAAATGGGGCAAAAAATATGAGAAAAAAAAAAAAAAACAACACAAAAACAGTGGTTAGATGCCATGAAGTAGGTGGCAATGCCTTAACCGTGTGCGTGTTGTTAGGCCCGGGAGCCTCTTCCATCCTTGTCAAGGGGAGTGCTCACCTTCTCTCCTTTCGTACAACTAACTCTGCAAATATAATTCTCGCCTGCCTTTTCACCTGGTGTCCTATATGCTGTTTCTGGAAATCGTTGTCCTGCTGTTAGTTATTTTTAATTTTGCGCGTGTGCTCCCACAGCCCCAGGCCCCACGCTCTGACCTTCGTGTGCGTGTCCTCACTGGGTGGTCAGAAGGGGGTTCCTCTCATTTTCCCCTTTGATGGATGGGGACAGCGAGGCCGAGGGAAGTGAAATGAGCCCCCGGGGCCACAGCGCTGTGGCGGGAAGGCTGGTAGTGGCACTCTGGAGCCCCCCTTACTGACCACCGCGCTTTAGAACAGATCGAAGCTACCTGAGTGTGAAAATAAAATGTCTATCATGTCAGGCCTCCTGGCTTTGCCTTGGGTGAGAAAAAGAAATGGGATGAGCCGAAACCGGTGTGGCTCAGTGGATAGAGTGTCGGCCTGCGGATTGAAAAGTCCCAGGTTCCATTCCAGTCAAGGGCATGTACCTTGGTTTCAGGCACAACCCCAGAGGAGGCGTTGCAGGAGGCGGCTGATCGATTATTCTCTCTCATCAATGTTTCTAGCTCTCTATCTCTCTCCCTTCCTCTCTGAAAAAAAATCAATAAAATATATTAAAAAAAAAAAAGAAATGGGATAAGCAGTGTGAATGCCGTAGGGCGGGGCTCAGATAGGAAGGCTTTAGACACATGGTCAAGTGCAGAGAAAAAAGCCTAGAGGCAGGTCTTGAGGCTCCCAGGCCAGTGCCTGTCATTTCTCTGAGCCCCTCCTACCCTACAAACCCTATACCTGCCCTACACTCTCAGCTCCAGCCCGAGCCTCCTTTAAAGCTCCCCACCAGGGCCTTCATGCATGTGAAGGCCGGTGTTTGGCGAAGGGCGGGAAATCATTGTCGGGTCAGGCAGAGTTCCGTTGCTCTTCTAGAGGAATTGGCACCGTTAACTCTTACTGGCCATTGAAACTGGGACTCAGACACTTTTTTTGTTCTTATAGGTTTATTTCTCTTCTGCAGAGGCAAGATGCTTTTAAAGAAAAGAATCAAAAAAAAAAACAGATACAGAGGCAAAGAAGCAGTGAACAGACTGTCATGCTACAGCGGGAAGGCAGGGGAGGTTGGGGGAGGCCTGTAAGAGATCAACCGAAGGACTTTATGTATGTGTGTAAGCAGAGCCAATGGGTACAAGACACTGAGGGGGGATCAGGTGAAGGCATATACTTGGAGTAGGGGAGGCTGCGGGGAGGTTAATAGGGAAAAAAAAGAAGACATATGTACTCCTATTTGTAATACTTTAAACAATAAACAAATAATTAATTTAAAAAATAAATAAATCCATAAATCTGAGAAACGTTACCTTTCTCAGCAGCCTACAGTGAAGACACACAGGGTCTCCTCGTGTTTAGAGGACAGTAGTCATCCAGGACTGCCTGCGACCACATGGCCGTGTCTGTCTAATTCAGGGAGGGACTCTTACAGCCAGGAGCTATCACCAGCTGTACCAGTAGTAAAGGCTGACATTTTTTATTTTTTATTGTTTCTAGAGAGAGAGAAAGAGAGAGAGAGAGGAAAGAGGAAGAAAGAAACATCCATTGGCTGCCTCCTGCACGCCCCCAACTGGGGAGTGAGCCCACCACCAGGGTATACGCCCTGTCTGGGAATTGAAGTGGTGACCTTTGTGTGCCTGGGACCATGCTCAGCCAAGTGAGCCACAATGGCCAGGAAAGGCTGACACTGTGATCTTTATTTAGGGCTCGTTACTAATGGTTTCCCCCCAAATTGGTACTAAACTCAAGAGGGGGAGAAAGAGGGTAATTTATTTGACCCTCTCTCAAAATCTTTTTTTAAATATATTTTTATTGATTTTTACAGAGAAGAAGGGAGAGGGATAGAGGGTTAGAAACATCGATGAGAGAGAAACATCGATCAGCTGCCTCCTGCACCACCCCTACTGAGGAGGTGTCTGCAACCAAGGTACATGCCCTTGACCGGAATCGAACCTGGGACTTTTCAATCCGCAGGCAGATGCTCTATCCACTGAGCCACACCAGTTAGGGCTCTCCAAATCTTGACACACACACTGTCAGGGGGAAAATAAACGAGGGAAGGCAAAGAGAAAATCAAGACACAGTGCAACCGGGCAGTACACTCCTACACTCGGCTCTGGGGAAGGCTGAGAATGGCAGCAAAGCCAGAAAAAAAAAAAAAAAAGCCAAAGGAACATCTCTGTTATTTTAAAACGGTTTACTGAAGGAAATAATAGTAACAGGAAAATCAATAAAGCGCATGATGCGGAATAAAAAAAAGTAATGAAGTCTCAGGGACAGACCAGCGCTCTTGGATTCCACAGAGGGAACCACAGGACTAATAACAATTATGTACTTTCTATTATAAAAGCAAATAAAATGTTTCCCAATTGCAGCCACCGATCCCCATAACCTGGAGAATCCTCACAAGCATTCAGAGTCTTTCCTGCTCAGGTCAGCTCCGTGCTCGCGGTGTGTTATCAATACAGATAAAGTGACATTACCGGGAAAGGGAGTCGCTCCAGAGTTATAATGCCATTGTCTTCAGAACATGTAAGCGGTGTTCTCTCGGGAGCATTTCTGCATTTTATTTATTATTATTATTATTCTTTTATTGCTGGGAGAATCAAATGTGGACATTGGACAGAGCTCTATCCCTCCCCCCCACCCCACCCACTGTCCCCTACCCTGAGGGCTGAAAAGGGAGGGAGATACTGAAGAACTCCCACTAACAACATCAGCAGGTAGGAAATTATGAAACAATTGCATTTGTATAGAATAAATCTTAGCTCATTCCTCCGACCAAACCTGTGGTCCCCAAAGGCTGGGTTCTGGGAAAGCCCTGAGACATGGCTATAATTAGGTTGCCCGGTGACCTGCCACTCCTGGCTAAGATGACTCTTCTTTTTTTTTTAAGTGTCCTGGGAAAACTGTACATTTCCTGGGATACAACACTCCCCCTTCAGTATTCCCCCCCCCCTCAACTCTGTCCATACACATCTCTTCATTGTCCTGACTCCTTGTGTGACACGGAACACAGTGAGTCTGCCTTCCTCTTGGGCCGTGTGACCACAGTCCGTGCTCTGGGGACCTTGCTTAATGCCGGCTGGATGTCGTCCTGCCTCGGTTTCCCAGGTGACAAGGTTGTGCCCCCTTAGATCTGACCCCGTCCCAAAGCGCTATAATGGAAGCATCCTCCTGGTGGCTTCTTAGTGATTCTTCAAGGCCCGGCTTAAACATCCTGTCTTCTGCAGAGTCATTTGTATTGCCTCCTCCTCCTCTGTCTTTCTCCCTCTTCTCACTCTTCCTTTTCCAGCCTCTGAAATGGTCCTTCCAGTTTTTCCTTCCTCGTGGTTTCTGAGTGATTCTTCAAGGCCAGGCTTAAACATCCTGTCTTCTGCGGGGTCATTTGTATTGCCTCCTCCTCCTCTGTCTTTCTCCCTCTTCTCACTCTCCTATCCGATGAGCTGCAGGTTAATCACACGTATGCATGCCTCAAAATGAACCAAAGGCCGAAACCGGATAGAGCGTTTGCCTGTGGACTGAAAGGTCCCTGGTTCGATTCTGGTGGGGAGCATGTACCCTGGTTGCAGGCACATCCCCAGTAGGAGGCGTGTAGGAGGCGGCTGATCGATGTTTCTCTCTCATTGATGTTTCTAACTCTGTATCCTTTTCCCTTCCTCTCTGTAAAAAATCAATAAAATATATATTTTTTAAAAAAAAATGAACCAAAGGATGCTGGGCACCTGTCTGTCATCTCCCAGAGGGTGAGCGCCTGAAGAGCAGAGATCAGGCCTTGCTTCTCCTCATAGTTGCAGCATTTACTCGGAACCCAGTAGGTCGATAACACAGTGCAGGTAGGAACAAATGAACTGAGGAACACGTGAATGAATGAATGAACTGCGTTTTGCCTCAGGTCAGCTGTGCAAGCACCGCTGTCGGATGCCATGATGCAGCAAGGAATTCCACTGAGCTGTTTCCAGAAACCAGCTCTGGCAACTCTCACACCTGCCTCCCCAAAACCTTTGGGGATAATCTTCTTCCCATCTCCCACCCCCCACCCCGTGGATCCCCATCCCATCCCCTTATACCAGTGTCTTCCGCGCCCACTGCTCCCTCCTCCTGCCCATCTTCTGCTGGGTTGTGCCTGCTCACTGCTATCCCAGCCCCTTCCCATCACCCACGTCCACACAGCCGCTTCATGCCCAGGGTCAAACGGATGTGTTTACAGAGATCAGGGGAGGATGCACTGGCTAACTATTAGTGGCATGTGAGCTCTGACAGAAAACCACAATTACCAGAGGTGTTAGGGATGTTAATACAATACATCGGGAAGAGATGTGCACGGGAGGGTCCCTGATCGTTCATGAAAAGAGCAGGAACTCAAACGCAGACTCCCCTGTGGACCCGAGGAGAAGGTTTTACAAGATGAAAATTGTCCCCTGCACTGTCGGCTGTGACTATGGCGTGAAGCAGTTTCCCACAAGGAGCAGAAATAAACCCAGATCGAATAACAGGGACCCATCCACGGCCGCCCGAGGAGAAGACGGAAGAGGCACCCAGGGCAGGAAGGATGGCCCTGCCACGCCGGGGTGCCAGGCGATCCACCACCTCCTGCCCGGGTGCGGCGTTCTGCCTGACGCTTTAATAACACAAATAGCTCATGTCAACCGGTTCTAGCTCCTGCTTCCCTGGCCTTTCTGCCTCGGCTTCTCACCAGAAGCAAATAACCTGTTACCGGCTCTGGATGATGTGTGACAGCTCTCACCGGAGCTCCGCAAGCGGAGGCCTGGGACCTGGTAAATAAGACATTTCTCTCCACATCCTACTGCGAACCCGTTCTCGGTATTTCTCCCGTTTCCCATGCCTTGGAGGGCTCAGTAGGGTGCTGCCTTTCAGGAGAGAGACAAATGTAGTTGCAAACTTGGCATTGATTTTTGCTTTGAAATACGAGCAACATTTGAGATAGGAGTCATCGCGCGGATCGGCTGGCTGCACACGACCCACCAGTTTACTGCAACTTGAGTGTCTCATAGTTTCCCACACCTCAATGTTACAGAACGAATTAAACTGGTATCTCGAGGTACCACTGTATTTCCTGCAAGCGGGAAATAGAGGCTGTTTTTAGAGTACGGGTGTCTCTGGAAGAGGTGGGCCTCTAACATCTCTGATGGGTAATCTAACTGCATTTAGAGGGTTGTAGGAAGCTCATTTGGGAAGCATGAAAGGCGCACGGTGGTCTGAAGGCAGCTGTTATTTATTTACTTATAACACACTAGAGGCCCGCTGCGCGAAGATTGGTGCAATAGGCCTTCCTTCCCCTGGCTGCCAGCTCCGGTTTTCCTCCAGAACCTGGGACCCAGCCCTTCGCTCTGGCCACTGCCTTCTGTCTTCACTCCAGCTGGAGCCTTCAGTCTTTGCTCCAGCCAAGCATGCTCCTGTAGTTCCCTCTGCCCCCGACCCTCCCCTCATAGCAGGCACCCCCGCCCCTGCCGCTCTGTGCCTGTATGCATGTTGCCCAAAGGCCCCAAGCGGTTGAGGGATCAAGGCTGCCGACATCTTTGTTGGGTTGATTTGCATACACACTTCTGATTGGCTGGTGGGTGTCACGAAGTGACGGTCAATTTTCATATTTCTCTTTTATTAGTGTATATTTTCATTCCAAAGGATCTTAAGCCAATGGCAGTTCCTGAGACTGATACATTGTGATTCACCCAGTTATCGATTAATTGACAGGAAAGAAGCAAAGGGAAGCAGCCATTGAGACACATGCCCAGTAAGGTCTGAATGATGTAGGAAAGGTGATTAATTACTTGTCAGTCACACCTAGGAACAGGGCATTGGCTGTTGTTAGCATGTAGGCATGGTTGCTTCAAGTACAGGAAGATTTGATATTGAAACTCCTAAACAAGGGGTGGGGGCTCTCTCTCCCGGCCCTCTTGCTCTCTTAGGACTCTTGTTGCATGGGGTATGCTCTCACGCTCTGTACTCGTCCACATGGCACATTTGAACTTCGTAATAGTATTACCTTGTTCTGAGCCACTTGAGTCACCAGGAATTTCAGCGGCTACTTGTTGAGATGCTTGATTTGACCCTACTCTGATTGGGTGAATTTAGCCAACACAGTGGTACCTCGAGATATGAGTGCCCTAACATAAGAGATTTTTGAGATACGAGCCATAGAGCGAGCGATTTTTGCTTTGAAATACGAGCAACATTTGAGATAGGAGTTATTGCGTGGATCAGTCTGCTGCACATGACCCACCAGTTTACCACGACTCAAGCGTCTCATAGTTTCCCACACCTCAAGGTTATGGAATGAATTAAACTCGTATCTTAAGGTACCACTGTATCTTTTTCCTTCTACCCAAAGGCACCAATACACAAAAATGGTGCGGGTCAGGGAGAACCTCCTCACAATGGACTGAGGGATTGCAACTAGCCTGCCAGACCCAGCTCTGCCCTGGATAGAAACTCTGGATCCTGGCTTTGCTCGTAGCTAAGCTTGGCCCCCGCTGCCTGCTTTCTAGGGCTGCTTTAGGGTAAATGGGACTTTTGAAACCAAGAGATAGTTCACGCAAGTGAAAATTACTCATTCTCCTGTGAGAGTCCTAGAAAATTCTTTTCCTCAAAAATGGTAAGAACCCCACTCCCGCTAGCAATGGAGAAATTCCACCCATGCAATTCTCTGATAACAGGACTAGATCAATATCGTTGAGATATAAATGGAAACAATATCCATCACTGATTACCTACATCCTCAATACATGTTCCTCACAAACGTTTCAGTGGTCTCAGACTGTCTCCCAGATTAAATAAATCCAGTTTAGTCTCTTCTCTTTTCATATTTGTTCATCCTCTTTGCCAGTATGTTGTCTTTTAAACATTAATTTGTATTTTTCAAGAAATGGAGGACTTCTGGCAACCATCGGGAACCAACTGGCAGGTTGGATGGAGGTTGTGTTGTCCACATCTCTTATAATTACTCCTCACACAGAAATGCCCAAGTGTCAAAGCTCAGAAGGAAGAATGAGGACCTCATTCCGTCTGGCTTATTTAAAAATGGGTCTTACAGAACACACTGAGAGGACACGTGGATACCACATTGGAAAATGAAGAATTTGAATGGTGTGGAGTAGATGACAGCAGAGCATCTTTTTTTTTTGTTTTAAATTAATTGGAGTAGCCAAAATTAGTGCAGTATTCATAGCCCTCTACTGAGAGACATTCCAATAGTCAGCCATTGTATCCTTAGGAATTATTCTAAAAGCCAGGTTTAGGGCAAGTCTGAGTATGAATATGCTTGGAGAGAATGACAACATTTGAATTTTCTTCTTGAAGTTGGTCTAGTAACCATATGCATTAAAAGATTCCCTTTGCTCAAAGGGATTGGAACTGTGATTTCATGAGGAAACATCTCACCTGGCACATCATATATATATATATATATATATATATATATATATATATATATATGTAATCAGAGCAGTGGTTCTCAACCTCACCTCTTTAATACAGTTCCTCATGTTGTGGTGACCCCCAACCATAAAATTATTTTTGTTGCTACTTCATAACTGTAATTTTGCAACTGTTATGAATTGTATCTGTGTTTTCCAAAGGTCTTAGGCGACCCCTGTGAAAGTGTTGTTCGATCCCAAAAGGGGTCACGACCCACAGGTTGAGAACTGCTGAATCAGAGGAAAGAAAAGGTATACTGCTGCTCTCTCAGTAATCAGGCACCTCCATCACCCTTGCAGTTGAAGGTACAACTGGAGTCCAGAGGACAATTGGTTGTTAGTGAACTTCAGTCATAGTGTTCCCTCATCCTGAGATGCCAGGAAGATCGGAGGCCATGATGGGCATGTCTGATTTGACCCTACTCTGCATGAGTGAGTTTAATCCATCTTCTCTCCTTCTCACCAAAGGCACCAATCCACTGAAACGCTGGGGATCAAGGGGACAGGACTCTGGATGGACCCAAATCATTGGGAAAACCTTGAGCTTTCTAGAATTAAAGGACATGTTTCTTACCTCCTGTCTCACCAGAAGACAGGAGCATCTGATTTGCCAACTAGTTTACATAAGTAGGTGAGAAGTCAAAGAGGAGCCCAGGAAACTTATTTTAAATCGGTTCAGATCCCTTTGCCATGGAGGGTGGTACAAGAACCCAAACCCAAGAGTGAGCACTGCCTTATGACATATGAATCCATGACCCCAGAGGCCATCTGCTGCTCCTCCTGATCCTCCCAGGTATCATCACATCAAGAAACACCACTTCTCTGAGCGACAGCAAAGACCCGGTGGCACCCACCTGCAGAGGTGGGAAAGGGCCACGTGTTCTCAGCCTGTCTCCTCCTCCATAAACAATGCGGGACGCTTGATGCTAGCGGCAGAGTAATGACGCTAAGAGACTAAATGATTAAATGCCAGTCTGCCAGCCAGAGTACATTTGTTTCCCGCTTGAAAAAGCCACTTTCATTTTGTATGACAGCTTTCTTAACTGCAACATAGCTCAGAAAATGACAGAGAGCGAATGAGAATAAGTGATTGTAAACTGGCAAACAACTATTTGCGACTATTTGAACTACCATTAAACTGTTCATTCAATTTCTAGTCAGGAGCCATCACTCAGCGGTGGAACCAGAAGGGGAGCATTATTTATTCGATGGTTTTACTAGGCCACCTCATTTTGGTAAAAGTCTTGCAGACAAAAAGTCAGAATAGCCCCCAAATTGTTTTGACATTCTGTGGCGAAATACAGAGCTTAACCATGGGTTCTAACTTCTCTGTTCTTTATCCTGTTGTAACGGGAATGCTTGTATTAAAGTCCCATTTCAATGTTACGCCCTTAATAATATGAATTTCTCCACTAGCTGTCTATCCTGGCTAGGTATTATTAGCACTGAGCAAAGCCGAAGTGTGAGAAGACATACATAGGCTAAACCTGGCTTCCATATAGTACCATTAATCTTCTTTGGGCGTGTTTCTTTCGCAGCTCGCACATTTCCTGAAACAGATGGAGAAGTGGGAATTATAAAAATAATGAGGTCTGCTGGTAGATGCTCTGTATCTTATTTAAATGACTTAACAATCTTAACGAGGCAGGTAGTTTTGCCTCTGTTACAGACAAAGAAATTGAGGCTATTCTCGTGGTTACAAGGTTTGACTCCAAATCTGCCTGATCCTAAGATCTTCCCACCACAGTGCTTCTCAAAGGAAGCTCCTCGTGGTGTGGCCCATTCCACCACAAGGAAAGGAATTTTCATATTTAAAGGGAGTCTGTTAGCACTAATGTGTAGAAAAGGTGTGAGTCTGAAGTCCTGGGACAAATATTAGAGAGTTAGAGTTTCACCTGGGAGTTAATTTTCCACTTGTGAATACTGGAGGGGTGTGTCCTTAATCTAAGGATGTTGACCACATTGACAGCATTTTTTTTAGAACATCTTCTAAGACCTCCTTCAGATATAGAGTCAGCTTTTTTTTTTTAAAAAAAAAAAATATATATATATATATATATATATATATATATATATATATTTATTGATTTTTCACAGAGAGGAAGGGAGAGAGATAGAAAGTTAGAAACATCGATGAGAGAAAGATATCAATCAGCCGCCTCCTGCACGCCTCCCCCCCCCTCTCCCCGGGGATGCGTCTGCAACCAATGTACATGCCCTTGACCAGAATCGAACCTGGGACCCCCTCAGTCTGCAGGCTGACGCTCTATCCACTGAGCCAAACTGGTTTCGGCTAGTCAGCTTTTATTTTGTTTTGTTTTTGGTTGGTTGGTTGCTTGTTTTTTAATGTTAACTATTAACTAATTTTTCAGCTTCTTAGCTTTTAAAAACGCATCTGGCATTGGATAACAAGCCAAATTAATTTGGACTCAAGCTTAGCGTCCGTGAATATATCAAGGTGTTTTATATAATGTTGTGTCTAAAAAGCAATGACGTCACAGTGAGTGGATGTGAGTTAGTGCTCCTCATAAAGTGAAATGTTTGAGTGTTTATAACCACCGTCGTGATGATTTCTAAGAGGGTTACTTAGAAGAAAAAGCTTTCTGGGAGGTATCTTGGCAATATGTATCCAGTGTGTTCTTAAATTTTCTATATGCTTTGGTAAAACAATTCCACTTCTAGAAACTTCTGCTAGAGAAATGTTCAAAGATGTATGTTAAGATTTTTCCAGAATACTCATTTATGTATTATTAAAAGATGAAATACATGAAAAAATAAGGTTACATGGTAATTAGTCAAATTACCATACAATTCAGATAAAATGCTATGCCTTCATCTACAACAATGTTTTATAAAAGCGATTTTCAATCTTTTTCATCTCATGGCACACATTCCAATGACAAAAATTCCGTGGCACACCAACAATGTATACTCTTCGGTGATCTAACACAAAATAGGTATAATTTTGATTCACTCACACTGAACAGCTCTGGATGTGTTGACTGTTGTCATTTTTTAATTTGACAATCTAAGGGAAAAGACAACAGTGCGTCTGATTAAATCACCAGGTATTTCCTGTTTTAAAAATTCTTGCAGCACACCCGTTGAAAATCGCAGTTAGAACATAATGAGTAAATAAGCACATCATGTTGATAACCCTTTAAAAAGGTAACATACATTATTTTTATGATATACATATTTGCTTCATAATATATATGATGTGCATGTGTTATATGCACACCAAATGGCAATAGTGATTTTAAAATTGTAAGTGCATTCTCTCTCTAAATATTTTATAGTACAGAGTATTAATTTTGTAATATTAACTTTAAAGTATTTGACTTAGTCTATTCCCATACCTTATAAATTATGCCAGTGTAGTCATTTGATTTTAATATGGAAAGTAACATAGGACCTTTCAAATACGGAGCCTTTATTAACTGGAAGAAAATATTTGCAAAGACATTTAATAAAGGACTATTATCCCAAATGTTCAAAGAACTCTTGAAACTCAACAGAAAAATAAAGTGTATAGTGAACAGAAAAAACAATATTACAATCATCAAACTTTTTTTAAAATATATTTTATTGATTTTTTACAGAGAGAAAGGGAGAGGGATAGAAAGTCAGAAACATCGATGAGAGAGAGACATTGATCAGCCGCCTCCTGCACACCCCACACTGGAGATGTGCCCGCAAGCAAGGTACATGCCCCTGACCAGAATCAAACCTGGGACCCTTCAGTCCACAGGCCGATGTTCTATCCACTGAGCCAAACTGGTCTTGGCACAATCATCAAACTCTCTAAGATCCTAGAACTTACTTATTCCAACGACCAAAACAATTAATAGTTATGTGACACGATTAAGGTGCTAATTATTACTACAATGTCAATCATATTATGATATGTACATATATCAAATTAACAGGTTTTACACCTTAAATCTACACAAAGTTATATTTCAAATATATTTCAACTAAAAATATATAAAACCTTCCTATTAAAAGGTAAGCAAAATACCTGAACTGATACCTGCCCAAAGAATGTGAGAAGTAAGCATATAAAAACGTTTAGCATCAAATGTCACCTGGAAATGGGAAATTAAAGCAACAGTGAAATAGGACTGCACACATAATAGAACGGTTAAACTCCAGAACACTGACAGTGGCCAATGGTTAAATTCCAGAACACCGACAATGGCAGATGGTTAAACTCCAGAACACTGACAGTGGCCAATGGTTAACCTCCAGAACACTGACAGTGGCCAATGGTTAAACTCCAGAACACTGAAAGTGGCCAATGGTTAAACTCCAGAACACCGACAGTGGCCAATGGTTAAACTCCAGAACACCGACAGTGGCGAATGGTTAAACTCCAGAACACTGACCGTGGCGAATGGTTAAACTCCAGAACACTGACAGTGGCGAATGGTTAAACTCCAGAACACTGACAGTGGCGAATGGTTAAACTCCAGAACACTGACAGTGGCCAATGGTTAAACTCCAGAACACTGACAGTGGC
>PVJN01007271.1:0-19067 GCA_004026805.1 Lasiurus borealis | reverse complement strand
CATTCACTGCTGGTGGACATACCAAATGGCACAGCTGTTTTGGAAACCGCTATGGCAGTTTCTTACAAAAACTAAACACACAGTCCATCAGTCGCTCTGCTTGGAGTTGCCCAAATGACCTGAAACTCATTTCCATACACAGCTGCACACGGATGTCTCTGGCAGCCCAGTCCATAACTGCCCACTTGGGAGCCACCATTAAGTATTCCCCTTCAGTAGGTGAGTGGGAAACGCACTAAGGTATGTCCAGGCAATGAACAGCGTTCAGAGCTAGAAAGAAGCGATCCTCCAATCCATGGAGAGACACGGAGGAGCCTTACATGCACACAGCTAAGTGAAACAAGCCCACCTAAAAACCTACAACTCTCCGACATTCTGGAAAAGGCCAAACTGGAGACAGTGAAAAGGGCAGTGGTTTCCAGGGGTTAGGAAGTAAGAAGGGATGAAGAGGCAGAGCACAGGGCATTGTTAAGAGAGGGAAACTATTCTGTATGATACCCTCATGGTAAATACATGTCATCCTCTGTTTATTGAAACCCATAGAACATGCATCACCAAGAGTGAGCCCTAATGTATGCTATGACTTTGGGTGATAGCAATGAGCATTGTGGGTTCAACTGTCACAAATGTACCCGTGTGGCATTGATAATAGAGGGGGCATTGTGCCTGGGTGGGAGGAGGGAGTGCATGGAAACATTTTTGTACTTTCTACTCAATTTTCCCGTGAGCCTAACAATGCTCTAAATGTAAATTATATTTTAAAAATACAGCCTTACACTTTTTACCTGGAGGAATATAGTCACAAGTGTGAAGGAAATAGTGCTGATCCTCCAGAGCCACGGTTCTCAACCTGCGGGTCGTGACCTGTTTTCTGATGGTCTTCGGCTCTACAGCAGTGACCCACAGGTTGAGAACCGCTAGCAGGGTCGCCTAAGACCATCAGAAAACACAGATATTTACATGACGATTCACCACAACACGAGCAACTGTATTAAATGGTCGTAGCATTAGAAAGGTTGAGAACCACTGCTCCAGAGAGTTCGCTGGAAGAATCTCCGAAAATCTCCACATGGGCTTGTGGAAGTCTTTAAAGCAGAAGCTGATGAGCATTCGAGCCATACTGCTCAGCTCTGCGTTGTGAAAGCAGCCAGAGACAACATGTAAAGGAACAGGTGTAACTGAAATTTGTTTTGGAAATTTTATTTTGAAAATTTTATTTTCAAGAGGACAGATTTGCTTACCGGTGATTTAAAGCAAGGACCTGGGTGTGCTGTGGCAAGTATGAGAGAAATGTGCACAGAGGCTTTGAAGGGTGAAAGAGGAGCTTTGCTCCCTTTGAGGCTGATGGGGGAGGGGGCTGGAGGGAAGGAATGATGGGAAGGCAATTCTGTCCTCCTTCGCCAGTGTCTTCACATCTCACAAAAGATCTGCCTGTTCTAGGAAATTGCAGGGAAGTATCGTTCGTTCTTCAGAGTACCAGCAGACGTACTGTTTGTTTTCTGGGAACTAGCTAATCTCTCAAAGAAAAATGATGGCTAAAATGGTAAAAAGTAAGAAAACTATCCCTTCCCTTTCTCAGAAACTTCTCAGGAGGCAGCCAAAGAAAATACCAACTGAATCAGTAACTTCCCAGAATTCAGCTACCTTAATTTCCTTTGCAGGAAGCAAGTTTATAAGAGGACTCTTCTATCTGTCTTGAGAAATCATTACCTCAATCAAAACATTTCTTTTTTCCACGGAGTTAGAGGAGATGGGCCAGGGCCAGGCTTAAGTAAAAGAAGAACATATTGTGACTAAAAACTGAGATGCATTATGTGGCAGAACTATTTAAGCTTTGCTGTTATTGGTCTGAAATGGACATCATGGTATCTTTCCGATTTGTATTTCCCCAACTCCTTTCAATTCTTTGAAGAAGACCCTGATAGAAAAGTTCTCTAAGTATTGTCACATTGGATGAGACATGAGTTGTCTTGTTAAACCTCCAAAATCTACATCTAAACGGATTTGGGAAGAATTCAGAGACATAAACCATCTCACCTTTGACTGCACCCTTCAGGAGCACACATGAAAATGAAATGCATCCTTAGTTATATATTAGGAGTTTACTCCCCCCCGCCCCAGATTTCTTACAACACCAAAATATTAGCCTATAAAGATAAACATTGGAACAAAAAAACTCAAAAGAAAAAATATAACTTATGCATGCTACATTATACACGCACAAAAAAAGCCAGAACGCAGTCATTAAATATAATTCTAAAATATCCAAACGTGTCTACTGAAGTAAATGGAAGTGATGATCAGAGATAAAGATTTATCAAAGGCTTCTATTTTGAGTTATTTCTACCTTGCTGTGTAAGATGGCGCTCCCATATTAATAAGAAATCAAAGGAAAGTGGGACATAATTATTATAGCTGGGCCTGGACACGAGTCCCTGATCAATGACATTTCCATGGCAGTGAAGGTGTGAGAAGCTTCCTTCTGCTCGTGTGCTGGCATGGATTTTATTTAAGGATCAGAGTCTGCAGTCACGCAGTTCTATTCTCAGAACACACCTGCCTCGCTAGCGAACCGACTTGTAGAATGAAGAGAGAAAAGTCTCTCTGTACAGGAATCCACTTGCCTTCCTGGATGCCGAGAGCTGGAGAAATACAAGATATTTAGTTAGTTCTTTGAAAAGATTGTCCACCTTCTGAGTAATACAGACCCCTGGCCTCTCCCTGGGGCTCTGCTCAGCTTTCGCACGGCCTCAACTTACTGAGCATCTCCTCAGGGTCACAGGCGCAGGCACTTCCTGGGTGTGCTCTGCTGATAGGACATGGTTTCCGCTTTAATGAGACCCTAATGAGCCCTGTGAGAGGAGCGGTTCCGCTTGTTAGGTTTAGAGTGTTGCTCTGCACAGCAAGAGGCGAGGGAAAACGATCCCTTCCTAACGTCCTGACTCCTGAGAAGCTGGACTGTGGTGCCAGGCGGTGCCATTCCATGAGCAGGTGGCATGTGCTGTCAAAGAAGATGTGTACTTTCAGGAAAACATTTCATTCACGTATCTGCTTGATATGTATGTGTATATACATATATATATATATATATATATATATACACACATATATATGTATGTGTGTATATACATATATACATATATATGTATTTGTGTACATACATATATATATATGTATGTGTGTACATACATATATATACATATATATTTAATGAGAATAGAGTAGGATCAAAATTAAATGACAGGTAAAACTCCACTAATGTAATAGATATATATACAGTGGTACCTCGAGATACGAGTGCCCTAACATATGAGATTTTTGAGATATGAGCCGTAGAGCGAGCGATTTTTGCCTTGAAATACAAGCAACATTTGAGATAGGAGTCATCGCGCAGATCAGCCAGCTGCATATGACCCACCAGTTTACCGAGACTGGAGCGTTTCATAGTTTCCCACGCCTCAAGGTTACGGAATGAATTAAACTCGTATCTCCAGGTACCACTGTATTACATATACTAATACACATAATATATATGCACAGACATAAATATACATATGGAAATTAATGCTTTATAAAATAAAGATCATAACATGTATACCTCAATATAAATTTATAAGCTTTTATATAGAGAGATTAATAAAAGGTTGATTATAAAATAGTCATATGATTACTCTCAAGATCGTGGGACGTCAGGCAACATTTTCTTTCATGTAGTTTTCCTGTGACCTTAGGAATGCTTTATTATAAGCATGTGCCATCTATATAAGCAAAGCTGTTTTCATGGTGAGCAAAAAGAGATCTAGGGCCAAAACCGGTTCGGCTAAGTGGATAGAGCGTCGGCCTTCGGACTGAAAGGTCCCAGGTTCGATTCCGGTCAAGGGCATGTACCTTGGTTGCGGGCACATCCCCAGTAGGGGGCGTGCAGGAGGCAGCTGATCCATGTCTCTCTCTCATCAATGTTTCTGACTTTCTATCCCTCTCCCTTTCTTTCTGTAAAAATTCAATAAAATATATTTTTTAAAAAAAAGGTCTAGGGAGCCTTAGATACCTGCCTTCCAGATTCTCTCCGCATCATCCGAACTCCAGATGACCAGTGGGTGGCTTCTTCCAGCACTCCTACAATAGAAGCGGCACGTGTGCATTGTCATTGGAACACCCTGCAGTCCAGTCACATCCGAGTCTTCTTGTCAGCCCTGCATTCGGGCAGACACCCTCGAACCCGTGCTTGGATTGTCTTGCCTTGTGTTCACACACCTCCGGGATTGGCGTTTTGACACTGAATTAAATGAAGCAAACAAAGAAAATCTGTTGAAACACCGACTCACCCGGAATCTGCTAAATAAAGTCACATAAAAGAACCTTCTGTCATGCAAAATTACAAGAAAAAAAAAAAGCTTGCTTTCTCCCAGAATTTGGTTGCTTCATGAGCTATGCTAATTTTGACATTTATTAGATTGCCTATTTTTCTTGGCCTTACAGGAATCTTTTAATACAGATTTTGCAACCCAATGTTAATCGCATTCACCAAGACCCCTCCCCCCTTGCCTCTCTTTAATTGCTTCCAGAAAAGCCTTTTAAGGTATATATTTTGCCTAATCATATAATTAAACCCCTCCCATGAAATTTCAATACCACAGATATATTGTGTATCTGTTTATGCACCATATATGTTTCTGTGCTTTGAACAGAAAAAGAGTAAGATTTTAATTTTACCCCTGAGAATTATTAATGTCCTATAGAGATTGTGGGTAATAGTAACTGCTGGCCTGCGTATCCTCATATTAACATTTCTCTCTTAACTTGCCATTCTATTTCACTTTCCCTGGTGTTCTCTACATGTGTATCTAACTGTAAAGAAACACACGCATATACACACACACACACACACACACATACACACACACAGTGCTACCTCGAGATACGAGTGCCCTAACATATGAGATTTTTGAGATACAAGCCATCGAGCGAGCGATTTTTGCTTTGAAATACGAGCAACATTTGAGATAGGAGTCATCTCACGAATCGGCCGGATGCACACAACCCACCAGTTTACTGAGACTCGAGCATCTCATAGTTTCCCACGCCTCAAGGATACAGAACAAATTAAACTCATATCTCGAGGTACCACTGTACATATATATATATATATGTCAAACATTCGTTGAATGCATTCTCATAAGTTCAAATCAAGATACATGTGATGTCATTAGTGTACAATGAGAGAATGAGAGGCTAGAATCAATGTCTTCCCTTCCCTTCCCATCGGCACACCGCGCACCGGAAGTAATGAGGTTCCTCAGGGACTAAGCTATGATCGTGTTTATCAAGCGAAAGCTCTAGTGCAGCGGTTCTCAACCTGTGGGTCGCGACCCCTTTGGGGGGGGTCAAACGACCCTTTCACAGGGGTCGCCTGAGACTATCAGAAAGTGCAGATATTTACATCACGATGCATCACAGCAGCAAAATTTCATGGTTGGGGGTCACCCCCACATGAGGAACTGTATGCAAGGGTCGTGGCCTCAGGAAGGTTGAGAACCACTGCTCTAGTGGGCTGTGTTGACGTGACCTACGAAACATAAACAGAGTCCATCCTGAGTGTGATTGTGCATTAGATAATATCCAGCTATGATGAATGCAGAAAGCAAGAAAAGATTATAAACCAGAATATTGTCAGCAGATTTTTCCATCACAAGTGATTCTACTCCTCCAGTCTGTGCTCCTGTCCCACCAAGGTCTGTGCCTTTTTCTGAGGTTTCATGTATGGCCCATCTCCCCATTTCTTATTCCTCTTTCCTGGACTCTATTGACCTCATCCATCTTGGAGGGACCCAGGCTGAAGGACAGAGAGCCTCGCCGATAAAAAGCAACACCGCCCCACCGAACGTAGTTCCCATTGGGCTGCACCTGGCCACACGGAGCACTACCCGGCCTTCAGGATGGAGGTGCACATCCATCTCCAGCCCCGGGAGCACTCTGGGCCTCGCTGGATTATTTAAAACCCGGGTTTTTGACACGGGGTGCTGTTGGAGCTACTTCTCCAAAGCGCAGCAATAAAAGGCTCTCAGAAACATGAGCTGGTCCAGATGGCTCTCCAAAGCAGGACCGCGCTGCCTTATGCCGGTAAATAAAGCCACAGAAATATAACAATCGCATGCAATTGTTTTAGAAGCGTCTTCACGTTTGAGATTTTTTTTTTGTGTGTAAAAAGATAACATTTGTCAAGATGGACCTAATTCATAATTTACGAGTTTCAAGAAGTATGCACAAGTGCCTTTTCTTATAGACTTTCAATAGCTCCCTATTGTGTAGACGTTGCAATCTCTTCACGGTCTTGCTTCTCATGACCTTCTCCCATAAACCCTCAGTTGTACCGTTAGTGTGTCCTGTGTCTTTCTACACAAACTGTTTTCATGATGGAAGGATGCATTAATTTAATAAACTAGCAATTTTACTACTAATAATTTAATAATTGTTAAATGATCTGGAATAGGCACTTCAATTCTGTCCAAACCATGTGATCAATTTCCACGAGCAGACAAAAATTGAGACAACAGTGATTTTTATTTTTTCTGAACTATTTTAGGAAAATATCTCAAATTTTTCTAGGTGTTTTCTTATTCAAAAGTTATATAATATAGCCCTAGCTGGCTTGGTTCAGTAGATAGAGCATCAGCCTGCGGACTGAAGGGTCCCAGGTTCGATTCTGGTCAAGGGCACGTGCCTGGATTGCAGGCTTGATCCCCAGTAGGGGGCACACAGGAGGCAGCCAGTCAATGATTCTCTCTCATCATTGATTTTTTTCTTTCTCTCTCTCTCCTCCTCCTTTTCTCTCTGAAATTAATAAAGAAATACATTTTTAAAAAAAGTTACATAATATACTCATGTTATGAAATGACAGCATCTATCTTGCAAGTTCATATCTTTGGAGCTATTTTTTTTAAGTTTTCATGCCAAAATAAAATATAAAGTAATTGCTATTTAAACAAATCTCCATATGGGCTGGCACGCCCATCTATGAATATAACGGCATTTATTTTGTTATGAGTTATGTGCCTAGAAGTATTTATTCAGACTCTTAGGGATTTAACAACAATGAAAATCAAAGCAAACATTCTCTCCCGTGGACCCAAGAGCCGCAGAGGGAAATGGGATGTAACATAATATCTCTGTGCGGGCAGCAGGATTATTGATTGTCCCACTAAGAGGGCAATCAAAAATGAAAACCAGCCCTAACCGGTTTGGCTCAGTGGATAGAGTGTCAGCCTGCGGACTGAAAGGTCCCAGGTTTGATTCCGGTCAAGGGCATGTACCATGGTTGCGGGCACATCCCCAGCATAGGGTGTGCAGGAGGCAGCTGATCGGTGTTTCTCTCTCATGGATGTTTCTCTCTATCCCTCTCCCTTCCTCTCTGTAAAAAATCAATAAAATATATTTTAAAAAATAAAATAAAATGAAAACCAAAGAGCTCAATATCCAGATACACACAGTTGCTTTATTTGAAACTCTACAAAGACATCAAAGCTCCTTCTGCGCCCCAGCATTTCCTCGGAGGTAGGCGGGAGCTCTGAAATTTGCTGCATCCTGCTCGTGGAATTTATGGGCAGGCACTGGCCGCCCCTGGAGGGGAAGGGACGGGGCAGCAGGAAATAAGACAAATGTGTTCCCATCTAAATCACGGGGCTGGTGGCTCTCGGCCCAGACTGTTTAAGAGACCGGCGTGTTACTTTGTCGCAGCTAACACCGTGAAAGCATTTACGCTGCCACTGTGCAGAGTCACTACAGGCTGCAAAAATTAAGAGTTTCTTAATTAAACAACGGGGGTGCAGGTGGGAGGTACTAAATTGAGAGCAGCAAATGGGAGCCAGGGGAGAGATGAAGGGGAAATACAGCCGGGGAAGCAGTGGGGAGGGCCCAACGGAATCTTGTCAAGGTCTGAAAAGAGTGTGTGTACCTGGAATTAACCCGCTCGGTTTGTGAAGAACAGATGCTTCCGGAGAATCTGTGACGCGCTGGGGCAAACTGATCAGAGAGAGCTTCTGTCCTGTTCTAAAGGAGAAGCCATCAGAAGCAGCCTTTTGTGGGAAGGGTGCGGCCGAGCTGTGGGTGGGTGTGAAGCTAGCTCCCTGTCAGGACCCATTCCAGGTCCAGTTCTTCCTGGCAATGACCTTGGCTGTAGAAAGATCTGCCTCAAAAATGTCACCAGTTACAAGGCTTCTGTCCTGCCTGAATCGCACTGGCTTTCAGGATGGCTTATTCTACCTCTATTTGTTTTTATTTTTATTTTTTAAATGTATCTTATTGATTTTTTACAGAGAGAAAGGGAGAAGGAGAGAGGGTCAGAAACATCGAAGAGAAAGAGACATCCATCAGCTGCCTTCTGCACACCACCCACTGGAGATGTGCCCACAACTGAAGTACATGTCCTTGATTGGAATTGAACCTGGGACCTTTCAGTCCACAGGCCGATGCTCTATCCACTGAGCCAAACTGGTTTCCACCTACGTTTATTTTTTAAGCAGTGGCTATGTTATTTAAATGACAAATGAGTCACCAGTTAGGAACAAGTTTTTCTTAAAATATATTTGTATAGATTTCAGAGAAGAAATAAGAAGGGGAGATAGAAACACCAACGATGAGAATCATTGATTGGGTGCCTCCTGCATGCCCCCCACAGGGAATCAAGCCTGAGACCCAAGCCTGGGCCCTGACTGGGAATCAAACCAGGACCTCCTGATACATAGCTTGATGCTCAACCACTGAGCCACCCCAGCCAGGCTGGAACAAGTATTGTTGAACACCCGCTCTATGGAAACTCTGTGTACATGTTTGGGGAGAGAAGAAGAGAGATCAGCATTTCTTAAATAGGTGCGGAGCTCTTTCTGTGAGCGGGGCTCCATGCTAGACGCTGGGAAGAGGAGTGGGTGAGAATTATGGGAAAGGCATGCTTCTTGCCCTCAAGGGTCATAGAGTTTAGAACCTAAAACAGTCGAGTTCTTGTCTCTCATAAATGTTATTGAGCATCTGCCATGTGTTTCAGAGAGTGCATGCCAAAACCGGTTTGGCTCAGTGGATAGAGCATCTGCCTGTGGACTGAAGGGTCCCAAGTTGAATTCCAGTCAAGGGCATGTACCTTGGTTGAGGGCACATCCCCAGTAGGGGGCATGCAGGAGGTGGCTTGTCGATGTCTCTCTCTCATCATGTTTCTAACTCTCTATCCCTCTCCCTTCCTCTCTGTAAAAAAATCAATAAAGTGTATTTTTTTTTAAAAAAGAAGAAGCAGAAGATTTCAGGGGAAATAATAAAGGATAAGATAGTAGGTTAGTACCTCATGAAAGGAGAGGACCCCAGATATCAGGGAGGTGTGAGCAGTGACACAGACATGCTAATGCAGTGGTCGGCAAACTCCTTAGTCAACAGAGAGGCAAAAGGCAGCTCGCAAGCTGCATGTGGCTTGCATGCTGCAGTTTGCCGACCACTGCGCTAATGCATGTGTTACATTCAGACACTAAGCTATGGGTTTGGGCTAAATAATAAGTTTGCATGTGGAAGAGGATAAAATCAGGTAACAAGAAACGTGGAGGTCAGAACCTAGATAATTTGAATTAAATTATGTTGATGGGAAGGTATTAAAATATTTTACACAAAAAAGAGGTATCATCAGAGATGAACATTTGAAATACTATCCTGATTGTTATGTGTACAGTCCACTAAAAAAGAGGGTGTTTTTGCCCTGGGCGATGTGGTGCACCATCCTGTACACCGAAAGGTCTCAGGTTCGATTCCCAGTCAGGGGCACCTCCTCAGGTTGTGGGTTTGATCCTAGGTCAGGGTGTGTACAGGAGGCAGCCATGGATGTTTCTCTCTCACAATGATGTTTCTGTCTCTTCCTCCCTCTTCCTTTCTCTCTAAAATAAATAAGAAACAAAAAGGAGGATATTTTAAAAAGGGGATGAGTGCTAGTGAATCATCGGTTCATGTTGGTGCCCGTGGAAATGAAGAGATGGAGAGCAGAGGTCTGCACACATTACAATCAACAAAGAACCAACTGCAAAAGTACTTGAAATTCACTGTCAGTGCAGTCGGATTCCAGAAAATGAAGAAATCAATAAGGCTGCCTCTCTATTTTTTAATACACTGATCTACGACAGTTACATATCTTAGAACTAGCGTTGGGCGATATAACATGAATGCAATGATAGTTCATTCTCTCTGTGGACTCAGCCCTGTCCACTCAGCTCTGTCCCCTGCATTCAGAGCGGGTCTCTCCTCTGTGTCCATTTTCCCGCTGCTGGGATTTCCTTTGCTCTTCCCAGTGGGTCATGGGACCCTGAGGTCAGGGATCTCAGTGTTTCCAGACAAGAAAAGAATGAAGGCTTGTGGGTTCTGGTATTTCTCCCACTAGACCCAGCTCCTAGACCCCAAAAATGTGAAGATCTCCTCATTTAAAGAGCGGTGGGTTGGTATAGGTTTGGATTACAGGCCATCAGCAGTTTCCAATCACAGGAAGTCAGTTGGTGAGAGCTGTACCACCATGTACACTCCAGGTCCTGACCCACTCCCAGATCACCTTTTTATTTAATACTAGAGGCCTGGTGCACGAATTCGTGCACAGGTGGGCTCCTTCTAGGTGGTGTGTGGGGATTGGGCCAAAACCCGCAGTCCAAGGCCGCCTGCATCTCCTACCTGCCACTCCCGCTCATCCTGGCCCCACTGTGCCTGCTGTGGGCTCACGCCCAATCAGTCCCGATTGGGAGAGGCTCACACTGCAACAGCACTCACCAGCCATGAAGCCTGCGTCTGGCGCCCTCCCAAGGGGAGTGACCTGCGGAATCGGGCTGAAACTGGCTCTCTGACATCCCCTGAGGGGTCCTGGATTCCGAGAGGGTGCAGGCCAGGCTGAGGAACACACCAGTGAACGTTTCGGCTGGGGAGGGACCATGGAGGAGCTTCATGGTGTGTCTGGTCCATCTTGCTCAGTTCTGATCAGCCAGACCCAGCAGCAAGCTGATGTACTGATTGGAGCATCTGTCCCCTGGTGGTCAGTGTATGTCATAGTGACTGGTCGACTGCCCCCTGGTGGTCAGTGCACCTCATAGTGAGCAGTTGGAGCAGCCTTAGCATATCATTAGCCTATTACGCTTTGATTGGTTGTTCAGTTCTGCTGTTTGGTCTATTTGCATATTGCCCTTTTATTATATAGGATGTTTTTATTTTTCTATTTTTTAATATATTTTTATTGATTTCAGAGTGGAAGAGAGAGAGAGAGAGAAACATTGATGATGAGAGAAAGAGTCCTTGATCGGCTGCCTCCTGCATGTCCCATACTGGGGATTGAGCCCGCAACTTCTGGAATTGAACCCAGGACGCTTCAGTCAGAAAGCCAATGCTCTATCCACTGAGCCAAGCCGGCTAGGGCTGTTTTTATTGATTTCAGAGAGGAAGGGAGAGGGAGAGGAAGATAGAAACATCAATGAGAGAGAAACATCCATTGGCTGCCTCCTGCATGCCCCCTGCTGGGCATCGAGCCCACAACCGCAGGCATCTGCCCTGACCTCTTGGGGCATGAGATGTGCTCAACCAACTGACCCACAACAGCCAGGCCCAGACCACCTTCTTGGTTGGGCCTCTGAAATCCACAGCCTCCATCCTTCTTGTCTTCTACTCCTGACATCAAAAGTCCAGTTCTCTCTGTCTCTCAAAATCATCCCTCCCTTCCCCCAGCACAAGAGAACACTTCTCAGCTGCCTATTGGAGGCCAAATAAGTAGCAGTAAGAAAAATTGTACCCCTCCAAGGAGAAGAAGACTTGGCTTTTAAAACTCAATAGCTTTTATTCTGGTCCTGTTGTGGGGACAATTCACCCTCTGCCACCGGAGGTATTGAATGACTGTCATGCAGACCTTTTGAAATTCATGTTAAAATAGATAAAACGCCTTTAACCAGATACATTAGTGAAGCGTTCACAGAGACTTGGAAATTAGGAAATGTTTTCATACCCGCTATCAAGCCTGGAGGTCATTTTGGGTTGTTTGTTTGTGAATGTGAAGCATTTGAGGGTGTGGGGGGTGCAACATGCTGGAGACCACATGACTGGCAGTGACCAAGTTGCCATGGGAATTGAAGGCTGATTCTTCAACTCTGCCTGTTTAAGATGCTGACTTCTGAGCAAAGCACCAGAAAAAAAGAAAGTAACTTGTGCTATAGCTTACCTTTCATTTTTATGTTGTTACTAGAATAATATAATTATTCTGTGGTTCTCATTATCCAATAAAGGGAGCTGGTAACATTTCAGGAGGTGGGATTTTTGAAGTAATTGCTTCAGTATATGTTTTCCCTCCGTTTTTGATTTCACATTCACTTAGCAATCCAGCGTGTATTGCGGGAGTTGTGGGTTCCGCGCTTGGTTCTAGGCCTATGGTGATGAAAAAGCCATGATTGCTTTCCTGATGGCTTTCACGATACAGAGAGGGCAGCCCTCTCTCATCTCCCTCCAGGAAAACCTGGCGCACCTGGGTATTTTCCATCTCCACTCTGCCGCTCTCAAAGTAGCGGTTTTCATTATTGGAGTCATTCCACCTCATTTCTGCAAAATGGTGATTGCCCCTGTCCTCACCCCTTTACACAGCTCCATCTGAAGGAAACAGGGGAGAATTTCCTTCCCAGCCCTTTTGCAGACCTGTAGTGATGGATGCGGTGTTTCTCCTGTGCTCTGGCGGCAATAACGTGTGGGGAAGCGAATACACTGCTTTCACCAGCCCTTTCAGGGGAAGCAGGCCTGCCAGCTGGCAAACAAGAGTGTGGCGAGGAAGCGCCATGACTGAGTGAATAACCAGCAGCCTGCCACAGTCAAGAGCCATAAAATTATGATACGTCATTTTTGAATGCATTGCTGTGATCATTTAACAATGACGGTGAGATCTTGATACGATGTGGTGGAAACTGAAAAGGGATACACCATTTACTAGAATAATACTCAGTCACCATGATGGTGGCTCAGCATCTATATATATAAAAGCCTAAGCAACTGTTAAACTGTTTGACCGGTAGCTATGACACACACTGACCACCAGGGGGCAGATGCCACAACTGGTAGGTTACCTTGCTGCTGGGGTCTAGCAGATGGGGACTAGGTGAGACAGGCTGGACACGCCCTGGAGCCCTCCCTCCTGTGGTCCCTCCTCAGCCCTGATTGTGCCCTGGCCTGTGCCCTTTGGCAATCTGGGACCCCTCAAGGGATGTCAGAGAGCTGCAGGCCAGGCTGAGGGACCCCTCGTAATAAATAAGATCACTTGTCTCCACATAGAAGTTGTTGCCTCTAATTCTCAGACCATGGACAGTTCTCAACACTATCATTGTGATCTTCATCCTTAAGGTGGATCTGTCTCTTTAGATAGCATTCATTCATTTCTCTGCTCACACAGGATGCAGTATCATGTTTGTGTTTCTTTCAAACATGTGGAAAAGAATGCTTTTGGAGAAATTAGAGACAAATGAGCTCCTGCAGGTGTATTCCATTGTATGTAGCAGATGAGATCCTAGAAAGACTAGTATATATTGAATTTTTGTAAATGCAGTAAATGTTGAATGTACTAGGGGAGCTTGGTGTTTCAAGGGACTTTGTATGAATATGTGTTGCCATGACTCCGTTTGAAACATAGATACTGAGCCCCAAGTTCTATAGCTTCATAAACTTGTAACTTGTACTTTTTCCATGTGGGGTTAGTCTTAAGTTGGTTATGTGGCTTATCTTTTTTTTTTTCAGAGAAAAGTCATTATAAATCAAGAGTGTCTTTGTCACTACTTTTTTAATTTAAATTCTTTATTGTTTAATGTATTACATTAAGTCTCCTTTTCCCTCCATTTATCTCTCCCTGGCTGCCCCTAACCCCCAGCGTATGCTCTCACCCCTTTGTGTCTGTTGGTTATGCTCATATGCATGCATATAAATCCTTTGGTTGAGCTCTTACCTCCTCACCCACTGCCTTCCTTCATAGGTTCCACAGTCTGTTCAATGCTTCTGTGACTCTGGTTCTATTTTTGTTCATCAGTTTATGTTATTCATATTCCACAAATGAGTGAGATCATGTGATATTTATCTTTCTCTGACTGGCTTATGTCACTTATCATAATGCTCTCCAGTTCCACCCTTGCTGTTGCAAAAGATAAGAACTCCTTTTTTTTACCACAGCGTAGTATTCCATTTGTGTAGATGTACCACGGTTTTTAATCCACTCATCTGCTGATGGGCACTTAGGCTGTTTCCAAATCTTAGCTATGGTGAATTGTGCTGCTATGAACATAGGGCTGCATATATCCTTTCTGACTGGTATTTCTGCTTTCTTGGGATATATTCCTAGAAGTGGGATTACTGGGTCAAATGTCTTTGTCACTACTAACATATAACATCTAGTCATTTTCATTGCTATCTTAGAAGCACCATTATTTTCATGATCATTCATATTTTTAGATGTATTATTTTGGATTAACCATTTTGAATGATTCAAATAACAGAATTACAAAAATGAAAAGAAAGCTCAGGAACTGCACATATCTAGTTTTAAAAAATATATAGTTCAGTAAATGATTTGTTCTAATCTCCCTCCCTCTCTCATTTCCTCCCTCCCTCTTTTCCTCCCTCCCTCCTTCCCTCTAGTATCCTGAGGAAAAATAAAGCAATGTTGCTGGGGATGAGGCAGAGGTGAGGGGCACTTCTTCCAGCTTGATCCCTCCTGGGACCCCTCTCTCATGGGAGGGCACACTCATGCCAGCTCCTTGTGCAGGCTCTGGTATCTGATGGCTGGGTTCAAATCCTGCCTCTGCCACCTCCCAGGAGGCAAACTTGAGTAACTGGGTATTTTCTCTGTGTCTCAGGTTGTACATGATGGGTAATAACAGTCACTACATGGTGACTATGGCTGGAATGCGTTCGTACCTGTGAAGTGCTTGGAACACCACCTGCCCTGTAGCAGGCATTCGGGAAAGTTGGCTTTTAACAGCATCCTCTATAGAGACACCTTCACAAAATACCGTGACATGGAAGGATGTGTTTTTAAATTTACCCATTTAATCCCAAGCCCTCGTTTTGCCAATGAGCGAGTGGGGGCGCTGAGGAATGAACTAATTTTCCCTACCCTGTTTCCCCGAAAATCAGACAGTGTCTTATATTAATTTTTGCTCCCAAAGATGAGCTAAGTCTTATTTTCAGGGGATGTCTTGTTTTTCCAAGAAGAATACGGTACATGTTTACTGTTGAACAACAACAACAAAAAGGAAATTTATTACCTGTCTACAGTACAATAGTAGTCGTCATCACAAACCAGCTCACTGATTGGCTGCAGCGCAGCCAGAACTGTTCAGGCAGTGTGAGGTCTCTTTAAATCAGGAGTCAGACGCCTGACGGTAGCTTCAGGGGCCTTATATTCTGGGGAGGCCTTATGTTTGGGGGAGGCCTTTTTATTGGGCAGGTCTTATTTTGGGGGGATGCCTTATATTACAGAGGCAAAACTGGAAGTAGGTCTTATTTTCGGGGAATGTCTTACTTTTGGGAACGGGGTATGTCCACCAGGGAGGTGGTGGCACAAGATGCTTAGCCTTGGAGACCCACTCAAGAGTTTCCCTACGGAGGCTTGACTTTGCTCCTGAGGTTACTGGCACTTTATTCCAGGGTCACAAAGGCAAGACACACCCAACGAAGCTCCATTTAGACAGATTGCTGGACCTGGGCACTGCTGACGCAATGAGTGAGGGGATTCTCTGTGGTGGGGAGCTGGTCTGGGCAGCAGAGAATGTTTTCAGCAGCAGCCCTGGCCTCTACCCACTACAGGCCAGGAGCACAAAAACCTCTTCAGACATTGAGGAATGTCCTTGGGGGAAGGGAAGAGGGGGATGGATAAAATTGCATGTACCATATTTTCCGGCTATAAGAAGACTGGGTGTATAAGATGACCCCCAACTTTTCCAGTTAAAATATAGAGTTTGGGATATACTCGTCCTATAAGATGGCACCCAGTGTATAAGATGACCCCGGACTTTTGAGAAGATTTTCCTGGGTTAAAAAGTTGTCTTATGCACCAGAAAATAAGGTATTTCAGAATCACTGCCTTAGATCTGGAGACACTGCCAGGAAGGAACATTTAGAAGAATGATCTAGCTCCACGTGAGGCTGACACCCTACGAGGGACCCTCAGGCACACATCTAGTTCCTGTTATAGGCACGTGCAACAGTCTTTCTAGAAGTCTCTGGATCATTCATGGAGGTTAAGATGACCCCATTAGTAACAAAAAGGCCATCACTCTACCACAGTAGTGCCAGCCCTCCCCCCTTAGTGTGGTTTCACTTCTCATGATTTCAGTTCCCTGTAGTAACTGTGATGCAAATATGTCAAGTGGAAAATCCCCAAAATAGACAGTTCGTACATTTTTACATTTTGCACCATTCTGAGTAGTGGGAGCAAATCTGGTACTGTCCTGCTGGGTCCCACCTGCCTGGAAGATGGATCATCCTTTTTTCCAGCGGATCCACACTGTAATGCCACCCACCTGTTCATCACTTAGTAGCCACGTCGACAACAGACCTACCCTTCCAGATCACATGCTTGTGTTCAAGTAACCCTCACTTGACTTAATAAGGCCCCAAAGACATTCATATAATTTTTTATCATTGTTGTGATGGTTGTGTTTTATTATTTGTTATTATTAATGTCTTACTGTGGCTTATATATGAGTTAAACTTTACCATAAGTATGTCTGCCTAGGACAGTGGTTCTCAACCTTCCTAAGGCCGTGACCCTTGCATACAGTTCCTCATGTGGTGGTGATTCCCAACCATGAAATTTTGCTACTGTTATGCATCGTGATGTAAATATCTGCATTTTCGATGGTCTTAGGCGACCCCTGTGAAAGGGTCGTTTGACTCCCAGAGGGGTCGCGACCCACAGGTTGAGAACCGCTGGCCTAGGAGGTAACATAGTATATATAGGGTTTGGCACTATCTGTGGTTTCAGGCACCTACTGGTGGTCTAAAAGAACCCTCCTTGCCCCCGTGGGTAAGGGTTGGCTAGATCCTCTGAAGCAAAATCCATGTACTTCCCCATTGCATTTTCTTTAATAATAATCCCAATTAGGGATGTTATCTCAACTCTATTGCTCTTATTTAGAACTATTTGGGAAATGCATTTGGAAACTGCTTGTAAGAGCTGGTGGCAATCTGGGAGTTACATCAGGGAACAAGAACATTCCTGTCTCAAGGCATTTCTTCATCGGTTGGGAAAGTCCAGGTCAATTTTAGGTAGAATCTGGCCTCACTGTTTCAGAAATAATTTAGGATAGACTTACCAGCTTAGGTGCTTTTGATCAACCAGTAACCAGTCCGTATTAAGCCCCCACTTCTGCATACAGTGGTACCTCGAGATACGAGTTTAATTTGTTCCATAAACTTGAGGCGTGGGAAACTATGAGACGCTTGAGTCTCGGTAAACCAGTAGGTCGTGTGCAGCCGGCCAATTCGTGCGATTACTCCTATCTCAAATGTTGCTCATATTTCAAAGCAAAAATCGCTCACTCGACGGCTCATATCTCAAAAATCTTGTATGTTAGGGCACTCGTATCTTGAGGTACCACTGTACTTTTAAAAGCTCACATATGAGTCCAGACCAGAAAAAAAATTAGAATTGAAATGTGCTCTAAAGACAACCTAATTTAGTGATTTCCAAATATCAGTCACTGTGCCAGTACTAGGATTTCTGCATAGAATTTCCTAGAAAATTCTCTAAAAGTGTGGCAGCCCCAGACTCAACCCATGGAGACAGTGACTCCACACATGTTGGACAGAACTCATGAGCCTGTAGCTTTAACAAACATCTCTCACGATTCTGATGGGCACTGACGTCATCTCCCTCACTCCGTCATCTCCTGGCGCGGGAGTAGACTTGGGCTGACTCCTAGGTCTGCAGACTCCTGGGCCAGCTCCCCTTCTCCTACCTCACACACACCTCCTTCAGGGAAATCATTCACCCCTCAGGGTGGCTCAGAAATTTCTGGTTGGCTTTGTAGGCCCACAACTCTCCAGCCTTGAGCGTTGAAATCAGTTAACAAAAACTTGAAGGTCAGTTATTTTCTAAGGCCGAGGAGAAAATATGCAGAACTCCAAGTCAGGAGCTCTGTCTCCAGTCAGATCAATGGCTGACATGTTCTACATTTTACATTTAAAAAATATATATATTTTATTAATTTTTTACGGAGAGGAAGGGAGAGGAATGGAGAGCTAGAAACATGGATGAGAGACATCGATCAGCTGCCTCTTGCATGCCCCTACTGGGGATGTGCCTGCAACTAAGGTATATGCCCTCCACCGGAATCGAACCTGAGACCTTTCAGTTCGCAGACTGAAGCTCCATCCACTGAGCCAAACCAGTTTCGACGATTTTACATTTTTTTTAACCAATTTGATACATTAAAGTTTAAAAACAATTTCATGGTTATTGCACTATAATTGATGGGGATTCCTCTATTTTTGCTCTTATTTCTAATGTATTTTTAAAATATAATTTTATTGATTTCAGAAAGGAAGGTAAAGGGACAGAGAGATAAAAACATGAAATGACAGAGAATCATTAATTGGCCACCTCCTTCATGCCCTCTACTAGGGGTTAAGCCTGCAACCTGGGCATGTGCCCTGACCGGGATTCAAACCCTCACCTCCTAGTTCATAGGTTCACACTCAACTACTGAGCCACCCTGGCTGGGCTCTAATGTGTTTTTTTTAAGTTTATATACTTTGATATAATGTTAAAGTCTCATAACTATGAGAAACAATTAGAAAATGATTCAACGGAGAACATAATGATACACTCTACACTGAGTGGCCAGATTATTATCTCTGAAAGCATAATAACCTGGCCACACAGTGTATATCCTATATAATAAAAGGCTAATATGTGAATCGTCCCCTCAACCAGGAGTTCGACCAGCAGGCTGGCCAGCCAACTGCCCATGTCCCCGCCCCCTGGCCAGGCTGGCCATACCCCACCCACACATGAATTCATGTACCAGACCTCAAATATATATATA